>JABUQX010017615.1:7500-53288 GCA_015478945.1 Trachelipus rathkii | reverse complement strand
CGGAGAGATTAAAAACAAAATTTGTAGAAAAAAAAAAAAAAAAAAATAAAAAAAAATAAAATAATAATATATCTTCAAAAAACTACAATAGCTACAGCGAAAAAGAATAACATTTTTGGAATCTGGTAAAAATTTTTTAGATAAAAAAAAATGTCATAAAATAAAAAAAAAAATAAAAAAATATTAATTGCTAATAATTTAGTAATATGAAATTAAACAGAGAAGCGGCCTATTGTATATGGAGAACTTTTTAATTGTTACCTTCCGTTAAAAATATAATAGACTTTCTATTAAATTTTTGCTTTTTTTGCTTACTTAAAGAATGCGGCCACAACCGAAGGGTAATATCCGCACGCGATGGCGGAGTCGGGGTCTCTCGGCCTTCCAGGGAACTTACGGGGTAGGACAATTCCCCCCCTCCGGGGAAGGGTCTCCGGAACCCCCGCTCTTGGTATTTGGGTGTCGCGGGGGTTCTGCCGCCGCTGCTCCCCTACGGGGTATGGAAGGCGGTCCCCCCCCCCTGTGTGTCCCCGTCGGCTCGAGCCCCGCCCCGTAAATGGGTAATACCATTAACAAATAATCATATATATTATATAATGTTATGTCCCTTCCTGCTCCTATAAGAGAAAATAGCTCAAATAGTTTGGATTTTATTATTTATTTATTTTATTTATTTTTACATTTGCCTAAAAGAAATTTTATCAAAGGATTCCAGAATGTATTCCTTTTCGCCTATGCTATTGTAGTTTTTGAGATATGATTTTTTTTTTTTTTTTTTCTGTTTTTTTTTTTTTTACAGTTTCTGCAATAAAATTTTTGGCCAGGATTTCCAACAATGTATCCTTTTTCCCTGTAGCTATAGTAGTTTTTGAAATATGGATTGATGATAGTTGTCGCTCTTAACCAAATATCACCATTAAGTCTGAGTCCAAGTGTGTGATTTTAATATAAATATACGAATAAAAACAGTGATTAAAGAATTTAAAGTAATAAGGTATAGTTTAAAAAGAAAATTTATGTAAGAGTTGTGGAAAGTAAAAAAAGAATAGAGATAATGATCGGATCTGTAGAGATGATAGAAGCGAGGCAGGAGTCTTGTTTAAGAATATTATAGCTTCTTCTTAAAAAATAGGGTTACTATTAACACTAGTAGTCATTATTGCTTACTGATGTCTATTATAAGCTATATAAAAGTATATTATGTAAATTCTAATTAAATAATAAAATTTACTTAAATGTACTTAAATGTACTTACCATTCTACCTTCAATGATAAAGTAGGGACAATAAATGTACGAAAAAAATCAAATGAAAAAATCAACCAGTGTTTTTTTAACTTTTGATTTTGTGTTTCAGAGGTTGGTGTTGTTTTTTTTTTTTTTTGAAGAAATAAAGATTTCAACTTTTTTTGGATTGTTTTGGGAGATTTCGTTTGACCTGTCACGCGAAATAATATTTTGTATTTTGTAGAAGCAAACTTTTCCTAACCATAGTCGATAAATAGTGAGTGATTATTTTTTAAGTTGATTATTATTGAATTTTATTCCAATTCCAATTTTCATGTTTTATATGGATTTGTCATGGGCATCTAATGTAAATTGGAACGATTCGTAGGGAAGTGATGTTTTTACGAGTGGCAGATTGCATGTGACGTCACGTGCATCGAGATATATTTATAACTAGTCACTTGATTTTGTTAATTTTCTCTTTTAGTAATTATTTGTTTGAATGTGTATTTATTCAAGTGCTAATGTAAATGTTCAAAATCTTAAATACGTGGTGCAGCTCTATTAGTTCTAGTTTGTAACAAATGAAAACAGCTCAGAGAGAGAGTGACAGTGTTGACGGATTTTGTTTGTTACGTATGATAATGTTTATATATTTGTGAACACATTACCTTAATTTCTCACAAGTAAATTGAGAAACCTTTGTGTGCTTAAAGCAAATGATCCGCTCTTGTATGTGAACACTGCAGTGTGAGGGTGCAATTGGATGTCTCATGGTAGAATCAGGGTTGGGTGAGTGTGGATAAATTTTTTGTGGGACTTTGTTTTGCAGATAATGGAAAAAACTGATCTAGATTTTTTGATAGTTCTATTTTGAGTTTTTTTGGTATTTTTTTGGAGTTTTTTTTGCAGTGATCGTAAGGTAGCGTTCCACGTCGGAATATAGTTTTGTAAAAAAGCTTTGTTATTTTTATGTTTAAGGTTGTATCTGATTGATGTATTATATGTTTACGATCTTAGGGCGCCTATATGTTCGTAGGATGGTATGTTAGGAAATGAGGCGCTTGAGGTATGTTCCGTATGGCAGAGCTAGTATCATAGAAGATAGGCATGAACTATAAATGAGTGTTAGCCATTGGTGTAAGGTAATGGCGTTGATGCAGAGTAGTCATAGCCGTTGGTTACGGGTCAGATAATAAAAGAAACATGTTTGAGCAACATGTAATCTGTGTGTCGATCATTGGATGTTTGTTTATGAGTGTAGGAAATTTTGTGTTAGATACGTAGTAGCTCCTTGCTATGAATATTATTATGTAGCTAACGCTTTGTGTGTTCTATTGAAGTATTAAATGCCACTTAAATATAGAAAAAAGAATTAAATATATATAAAGAAGGCAAGATTAACGACATTGGATTTTTTGGGAGCAAAGTGCAAGTGAATGAAAATACGTATGTTGAAAGATGTAATCTCATTGATTTTTTCTGTGTCGATCGTGGAGTATAGGCCGCGTGACTAGAATATGGCTTTGCCCAATGTATGTTTAGATTATTTATGTAATTTTTTATGTATCTGTGAAGTTTATTAAAACCCAAAATAAGCAATAAAAAAAAAAACAAAATATATTTAGACAAAACTAGATTTTGATTAGTAGTATTATTGAAGGAACGGTATATTCTGATTCAGCTACAGTTTTATTTGAGTATATATGCTGGATAGTATAAATAGTTAGCAGTAGGTATATAGTAGTGTATATATATTATTATATATTATATATATATATATAACATATATATATATATATATATATTTAGTTACGATGGTCGTTGATTAGGTATATAGAGTCGTATATAGATATGGTATTAGTTTGAGGTATATTATAGATAGTATTAGTTATATGTATGAAGATATGATGGATCTGATTATAGTATATATTGTAGTTTATATATATATATATATATTGATGTGGATATAGTGTATATATATAGTATATATAGTATACATACTACGATGTTATTCAGTATGTATACGGATTGTGTGGCGTCTGGTTGGAGGGGCTGTGCGACCTCACTGACGAGTCTCTAAAGCAGCTCCCGGGACGAAACGACCATTTCAATCGCGGAGCATATGCTCTCGAGCCTCTCAGTTCAACTATCAGTTCTCTGTGATCGTTCGGTTTGTTGTCAGTGTAATTGCAGAAGGTTGGGTTTGCAGTCAACTCAACTTTACTCGCCCTTCATAGATTGATGGTGAGTCGCGTTGGTATCGGGTCGCTGGAGTGTGTGGAGCGTAGTGTCACTGAGGAGTGGCAGGCTAATGAATGCGTGGTAGAACACCTTAGGAGCAGCATAATCGCAGGCAGCAGGCTCTTCTTTCAAGAAGTTTGGTGTCGCGCGTGGTAGGACATTGGTCGTTGTAGTAGTTTGTTTGTTACTACCATCAAATTGTTCGAAAGGGTCGTGCCATTAACATCAATCAGGTTTTTTCTCTGCTGTGGGTCGCTGCTGGCGGTTCGTGCGTTGGCATCCTGTACGACGCCTGTATTCTTCGTGCTTCCTCTACGTGCATTGTGTGCATGAGTGCCAACTGCAACGGTTAGGTTGAGTGACAGAAGTGGTCGATGATGGCCTTTCTGCAGTGGCATTAGATGGTGTGCGGACACCTGGGCTCTTCAGGCTGACGCTAAGCTGACTGCAACGGTCCGTTCCTTAGGATGCGAAGAGTCCGGGGTTGTGTGTCACTAGGAGTGGGTGGGGTAGGTTTCTGTGGCGTCTGCGTGGAGAGGGGGCGTGCGACCGTAGCAAACTGACGTAGCTACGGCTCAGAAGCAGAGGTGTTCCCCTCCGGGGACTGAAACGGCTCATTTCATACGGCGACTAATTTGGAGTGTCACCAGGCTCTCTTTCAACTATCCAGTCTGAGTCTTTCAGGGTAATGAAGGGTGGAGTGTTCTGCATCAAGTGCAATCCTCGATCTACGGCGCGTTTCATATATAATATTTGAGGTTATTATTATATTATGGTATATTATACTAGTAAGTATAGGATATGCTTATATATATATATTAGTATAATAAGGATCATATATAATAGGTATTATATGTATTATACAAATATAGTATATTATAGATAGTATAGTATTTAGTAGATAGTATATGTATTAGATGATATAGTATTACCTAGTCTATATATGAATGTATGCAGCGTATATGTATTTAAAATATATATATATGTATAGTTATAATATATATATTAGTATAGGTTTATATTATATATATAAGTATATAGTATATATATATATATATAGTATTAGTAGTATATTATATAGTAGTAGTAAATTTATATATATATATATATATATAGTATATAATATATAGTTAGTTAGTTATAATATAATAGTATATGATATATATTATATATATAATATCTATTATTATGGAGTTAGTTATGAGGTTATGCTTGAAAACATGGAAATAATGTTTTTAGAGAAAAAATATCATTTGTTGATTTTTGTTTGGAATTGGGTTGTTTTGGTATTCTTTTTGAGAATGCGTGAGCGTCACGTCTTAAATAATAATTTGTTAACACTTTTTTTTTTCTTAGTTCGATGGTAAGTATTGATTTTTACATCCGTAGGCCTAGTGGAGATTCATAGAGATTTTGTACTATAATGGCATCACCCTATTTCCGTGAAGACTATAATCTAATTCTAATCGGAAACACCAACATCCAAATTATTATTGGAGCAAAAATACCTTCCAATCGGCAGGTATACTTAGCGTCTTATTCTCCAATTTGCGTGTATCTAAATTAAACTTTAAAGAACGTGCAAAGATGGCCTTCTTGACGTGTTTTGTCGATTTTCTAATGTTGATATGTATTGGTTCGATAAGCTGTCATTCTTTTCTTTCCTAAGACATTGAATAGAGTCTCTTATTATATTTGAAACATCTATTTTGACATAAAAATAGGCAAAACATTTTAACTATTCAAGGATATTCTTCGCTTAAAAGATCCAATAGTTTTCAATGATAATTCGCATTTGATTTTTTTTCTGTGCCAATGTAGTAATAGTAGTAGTATATATTATTATTATATATATATTATATAGTTATAGATGTATATGTACGCGATAATATGTATTTATATTAATAGTACGTTTAGTATTATCCTATATATTATATATTATTGACAATGATGTTTGATATATATAATATAAGTATGGGGTTTATCTCTAGTGTTCGTATATATGTTATATTTATATTATATAGTATTAAATTTTTTTTACATAATATATATGTGGTAAAGCAGGAATCCCAAAATATCAAAAAACCAATGATTTTGTTTTAGCAAAAAGATCTGAGTGAATATATTGGATTTATTCAATTGATTTTTTCGCGAATCTATCACATGATTTTTTTTTTATAAAAAGAATTATTGCTTTCATTGTTTTGATTTTGTTTGTCTCATATTTATATATGTAGGGTTATATATTTTAGTACTATTATTACTGTGGGGTAGATATATGTGATTTTATAAGTTTGGTTGTGTTAAGGTATTTTTATACATGTTGATTATGTGGTAAGTGGGGGAGTAAATTGTTCTGTTGTATGTGTTTGTTATGTTTTTAACGATGTGTAGATATTGATATTAGTGATTTATGATATTATATTATTATTATTATATATATATTATAGTATATTGATTATTGTATATAGTAGTAGAATAGGTAGTATTAGTAGTTAATATTTTATGTTATGTATGTATGTATATATATATCGACAGTAGCGGTTATATATATATATATATATATATATATATATAGTTATATAATATCCAGTATATATATATATATATAAATTATATAGGTATATAATATTATGTTGATATAAATATATATATATATATTATATATTATATATATATATTTAATTATAGTATATAATAATAATATATATATAAGACAAAAAATTCAAAAAAAATAATTTACATATATATATATTATATATATTATATAGTAAATATGTTATGATGTTTGATGTATGGTAATACTGAGCATAAAAACTTTTTGTGTATCTATATTATATATATATTATATATATATATATATAAGTATATATATATATATAGATTAGTCAGGATGTAGTGGTAGTTGTTTATATGGATGTCCTGTTCGTCTGTAATGAAGTTGTCTGGATGAGTAGCTATGGTGTATACCTAGTAGTATATATATTCGTATTATTTTTTTAATATATTGTTATTAGAGGGGAAGGAATATTGGCAAATAGAAAATAAAAAATTTAAGATAAAACGTAAATTTATTTTATGTAAGGTTTTTGTAATATATAGCTATGTAATTGAATGGGAGTCTGATAGGTTCTATGCTGCTAGCCTGCAGCGGCCTAGGCCCTATTTAACTATTTTATAAAGTTTATAGCTAACCAAAGTAAAAAAGATTTAGTATAGAACACAAAATGTTCTCTCGAACCTGTAGAGTTCGATAGAATGAATAAATCAAAAAAAAGTAAGTCTATAAATTCGATCTTAATTAAAAAATAAGTATAGGTTTACAAATTATATTTCGATTGACGTTACGACAATCTGAAAATATAAAAAATTAAATAAAATAAAAAATGATTTTTTCTAAAAAAAAAAAAAAAACAAACAAAAAATCAAAAAAAAATGCACCAAACCCTGGCTTTTCGACTGTTTGGTGAATCATCTATGATTAATAAGTGATGGCAATCAATAAGAAACAGAACCTGGCGCTTTCTCAAACTAAAATTTAGATACTTTCCCAGTCTTCCGCATACATGATGTATAGATGTTCGAAGTAATAAATAAAATAAATGCTGATGCAAAACGATTATCATATGCAATAATAAGATAGAAGCATCCGTCGCATGTTTCAGATTCAGTATATCCGGTGGAAGAGTGACCCATTTCCCGTAGCCCTTCCGCGAGCATATGAATAATCAAGGAAGCACTCTGTGCAGAATCTCCCCGTTTTGGGAAAGTAGAGATGTTGATGAAAAATGGTTTGGAGGAACAAGTGGAATTTCTAATCCGTATCTAATTTTGTGGATTGAACAATATAAAAAGGGTCCAGTCCTTTGGACTCCCTGCTTCTGCCTGTAACTTCGAAAATTAGCCTTATCAACACCTAAACGTAATGAGGAATTGATACGCCGAAGACGCTATGCAGCATCTGATAAAGAGAAATGCAGAATACTTGATCACCAACAATACTGGGAATTCTGACTGCTAGATAACCAAGTTAGATCATCGTTATGAGACAGAAGTTTTCAAATGCTATTGCATCAAAATGAAAAACTTATGAAAGAGATGTTTCTTCCTGTCTTTCCCGACGACCTTGTTCATATATTAGCTTATTAAGAATAAACTGCTGATATTAAATAAATTGGCTGAAGAAGCTGAAATGTGTTTTATGGGATGGACAACGTAATAGGCACATCCTAACCGAGAATACCTCGGTCTATGCAGTGAAATCTTTCCTACCCACCAGATCCAGCGAACTACCACCACCACCTCTATCAGATGTCCTAATTTCAAGCAGAGATTTGGCTCAAATATCTTGTCAAATTAATGAATTGTTCCAGAAGATGGAAACCCCTTACACCTCAAGTGAATCGAATGGAACTACAAATGGCTCGAAATGATAATGGCTGGACCACGCGGGTGGATCACCTTTCAAGGATTTTCGAAGGAAACGGAGCACTGCTACCCATTTATCATTTCCTACAATTTCGTGGAAAAGGCCAACTTCGATGCACAAGGATGGCACCTGCCAAAAATGACACTTTTTGATGGCACAGCGTCAATCATAGAACCATTCAGTGGACCTCTGTTCCTACTATCCCGCAATGATAAAGCTTTAAATATGAGGGGGTATTGGAGTTTGACCGGTTGAGTCCCTCCCCCTGGAAAACCAAAAGGGGGATAAGTAAGATATTTCATCCGTGTTGGTAACTCCGAAAAATTTGAAGTACAGGGATTATAAACTATTATATTACTTTCTACATATATAATCCCTTCTAATTTTTAGTTTTTATTTTAGGAAATTATAAAACTAATTGATATAATACAGTATCTTTTTATTTATTATTAAGCGAATTATATTTTTGTCTACATGTGATATTCATTTTTCACTAAATTCATCACTAAAAATTACCATGTCTTACTACAGACCTGTGGACTCACCTTCAAATCCAATAGCGGTAACTTATTGAAGTCCGTTGCTTTTGTGAAAAATCAATTTTTAATACAAAAAATGTAAAAGTGTTAGTAGGTAAATTGTAATTTTCCCTTTCCTTCAATCTTTATCTCTTACCTGCCTCTTATTCTCTTTTAACACATCTAAACACTAACAATTTCTTAACCGGCTTAATAAGTTTTAGTTAGTTATAATTTAATAAAGCTTACAAGGCTGAAGTTATCATTTAAAAACAACTAGAAAACTTTCCCTCAAGACCAAAAAAAGTCCCTTTGGATAACCGAACATAAACTCAAAGGTAAAGAACTTAATGTGGTTACAAACGACAATTGTACGGTAAATATATTTATTTTTTTAGTCCTAATAAGGAATAAGTGGGGGTTTAAAGTAATTGGAACGATTAAAGGAGGAAAGCTACCCCCAGTAAACTTTAATAATAATTACCAGTTTAAAAATAAAATTTCTGGTACAGTTTTATATACTGATAAAAATATGAGCAAAAATACCAATATTCAAGTTCATTTGAGTGAATATGCGGCTAATGGCTTAGACCATCTGTTTTAAGCGAAAGAGCATCTCAGTTGAGTGAAAATGAACTTTGATGCTGGGAAGAAATGTACTCCTGCATTATCAAGTTAGCGAAAGGGTCAGTTATTGGGCAGGAACCTTTAGCTCCTAGCCAAAATTCTGTGAGGCTGGTTGAAAATTTAGATTCTTACAATGGTCTGCAGCGCTTCCAAAATTGTTAAATATTTTAAACATAAATTCATGTAAATCTTCAAAGTTTAATCGTCTCTTTCGTATTTATGATGCCAATTCAAGGGAACTATTCATCATCGGTACAGGAAGCGTACTTTCAATAATAAAGGTTCCTGCAAAGGAAAAGAAAAATCCTATTAGCTTTCTTACAGCTTCTAATGGATGCCAGATCAACATTTATGATTGTATTACAAAAACGTAAATTTTCTATTGAAGAGGGAGAATGAACACCCCTCTTTACCAAACATGAATTTTTCTTAGATTTTGGCAATAATAAGATTATAGATGTAAATTCTGGTTTATCTTGTGAAGTCATTCAAGTGAATTATGTAACTAACAAATTCAAGAGATATGAGGTCCTAACCATATAAAATGACACCAATATTGGTATATTAAACGATTGAATGCTTATTCTGCACCGCACCGCACCTTTTACGGCTCCAACACCGGTGCAGTGCTCCATCTCCGACTTGATCTCATTCATTGTTCATCCAATCTCAGTCTTCTTCTCTTATGTCTCTCCTTTCTTTTTCTTTGATATGTGAATTTGATCTTTGAGGGAGGGGGTCCCAGACACCCTTCATGGTTTTGAAACCCTCAGAATTGAGTTCTTCGTACGCATAAACATAGGGATAGTCACCTTATTCGATTAATTATACATATGCCTATAGATTTCAGCTCTTTCACTGGCATCAGCTCTGGTGCTGAGCGCCTCATCATATGGCTGCTCCGTCATTGAAACAAGTGGATACAGGGGGAGCTTGGTTTGAAAAATGTAGCGCGTACAATGTGAATTTTGGTGATTATTTTTAATCGTGTAAAAAAGGTATGGTGCTTAAAAAGCTAGACACCAAATGAAGAAAAAAAAAAACAGAAAAAACACTAGGACATTGAATTTTTTAAAATTTGAAACTAAATATATTAAATGAATGCATAAAATAGAATAAATATATGTGGAAGTATATGAGTTTTTAGCTGCGTTCAGAAGCCCGACCTGCAGCCAGTGTGCAAAATTCGACTCAGGAACGCTTCGAATTGAAAAAATTTACATAAACCAAATCAGAGACAGGAAATTTTGAGTATACTGGAAACGGCAAGAGATACTCAATTGTAAACAAATAGTCTTTATACTTATGTGTATGCTATTTTATGAAATAAACGATATATTTAGTATCCTTTAATATGAAGTTAACTAAAATATTAAAAAACTTTTGGCAAGCCATTTCCGACACATGTTTTTGTAAAGAAATTTGTTTGTAAACAAAGTATCCATTCGCAGCCCGCCGTTACTAATTCCGCAAAATCGAGAATTTAACAACGGGCGCCTGATCGTGACGTGTGCATGTTGTGCATGTGTGCCCCGGGCTGCAGTCGGGTTTCTGGAAACGCAGCTTTTAATTTTTATATATTTGTTTACAGCCGAACGTTCCACGGAAATTAAATTTTCGCTGCAGTTTCTGAAAATCTCGCTATATCTGTTTGTATATTCCAAAAAAGTAAAAAACAAATATAATATGACCTTTGAATATAACAAAAGTTTTATTTATTATAAATCACAAACTTTACTTTTAGTATTTTCTCTTGGTACTAAATTTTGAAGGAAAATGCCTAATATTTTTTTTATGCTTTATTTTACCTTTTGCGTGAAAATTTCCCATGAAAGGTACACTGCACAAACACATAAGATGGTCCGAAAATTATAACATTGAATTGAAGGTCTATAATTTTAATTATGTTTATACCATGCCATGTTCGTAGCGACGTTGCAATTTTGCAGGTGTAGAGAAGAGGTGTTAACCTCCTTTTTATTTCTTTCCTATTGAAACAAAAATATTTTGATGTAACTACAGAGTTTATAACAGAAAATAAATAAATATATATATATAATATAATTGAAAATGCCGTCCGTTAATTTAAAATTATATGTGAAAGTTCTTACAGATCTATTGCTCCTAATATTAGGTATGGTAAGAGGTTTCTTTTGGATTTTGTAAAATAAAACGACGCCATGTGATCGTTTTAAACTTAAAAGTATAGAGTAGCGTTGGCCGACGCGTTGGGTGCGGTGCGGTGCGTGCGGTACAATTTGTGAACCGGTGCGGTACGTAAAAAATGACTTTTGGTGTGGTTCGTGGTGTGCTCATTCGTGCGGTGCGGTAAGCAAAATTCCGGTGCTCGGGGAATCCTTAGTATAGAGATGGTAAGAAGCCACATTGGTCTATCAGGACAGCACCAGTTAACTAGAGTAACAACATGCTATATCTTATATTAAATCTTCTAAATCATGTTATAAATCATTATCTTAAATAGTATAAACCAACTAGGCTACTATTATTAATATATAAAAATAGAAAATTACATGTTAATAAATTCTAAGCATATATAGAGGCAATTTGTAAACATCGTTAATAACAATTAAATAATCCACCAAACATCGCTTAACCGAGTCTAACTGTAAATAAAAGCTTAAACCAACCTATGTGCTTTAGCTCAAAACTCTACATTCTTAAATGTTGCAATTGAGTCAAATTCAATAGTAATCGTTCAGTTTAATATAATGTAAAAACCAATTTTGTAAAAACCAAATGTTATAGATCATTTAAATTTTTTATTTTATTTTATAGGTAACCACTACTCACAGACAGAAGGGGCCAGAATAATAAAAAAATAATAATAATCTAACGCTAATCTGTGAGGTGACTAGAGATGGAGGACTTGAAGAGAGCGAGATTAAATACAGCAGTAAAAATTTGGTAAATATCTAGTATTTGATCTAAATATTTTCTGAAAATTTCTAAGTTCAAAAAAATTTCTAAGTTCAGAAAAGTTAAGTTTTTTAAGAAAATTGTTTAGTGGCAAGCTTCTGGCATAATTCCAGAAGCTTGCCACTAAAGAATTTTCTAAAAAAACTTAACTTTTCTGAACTTAGAAATTTTTTTGAACTTAGAAAATTTTTTCAGAAAATATTTAGATCAAATACTAGATATTTACCAAAAATTTAATGGCAGAGAGTTCCACAGAAGAGAGGTGTCTGGAAAGAAGAGGGGACCACAATAAGCAAGTCTGGAGTTTCCAATATTCATACACAATTCATTAGAATAGCAAGACACCCCTTGTGCTATGGGGCAACAGAATGGTGGGGAATGTGAAGAGTCAACTCCCAAGCACTTTGCCAATGTAATACCTTTTAGTAAAGAGATATAGCACCAATGACATTGCAGAGATAGAGGGTCAAGGGAGTTAAAAAGTAGGGGACAAATTATTAATCTTATAGCTTTAGACTCAACCCTATTTAATAGAAAGGCGGAACTGGAGCTCCCGAAATGTGGGAATAATACTCCATACAAGGATGGATAAAACCTTTATATATAATTGGAGTAACTGTCCAGAAGAAAAAAATTCCCGGTAACCTGACGAAACTCCTCAGCTTCTTTGAGGCAACCTTAGCAACTATTATGATGTGAAGTTTCCAAGATATTTTATTGTTTATGTTCAGACCAAGAAGGTTTATGTTGTCCACAGGTGAGATGGGAGAACCATCAAAGAAGATAGGAAAATTGGGAGTTGTTTTTGAGAGGGAGATGTGAAGAAGTTGAGTTTTTAAAGAGTTGAATTTCACAAGGTTGAGGTAACCCCATGAGGAAATCCCATCCAGGTCAGCAAAAATAGAATCAGAAATAGGCCTATACTAAATACAGTGCCTTTACTATGCTGCTACTACCATCATTCCGAATTCTACCATTTAATATCAGAACCTGCTGCTTTACTTGGGTCAAATTGGTTCATCTAAGATTTAATTTTTTACCTCAACTTCAAATTCCATAAGTCTATTTATTATATGCATACCAGAACTATTAGTCTCAAAACTATTATCCAATCTTTCTTCAGAAACATTGACTCAAAATAAACTTTAAAAATGTTAGCCAATTCCTTATATGAACTCACCAAATTTTCATCAATTTTTATTAGACCAATTGTCCTATTCTTGCTTTTAAATTTTATAAAAGCTAAAAACTTATTTCAGGTCCTTTTACTATTCCTTACTATATTAATTTCTGCCACTCTCTTTGCCTTTCTTATTGATTGGTTAAGTTCATTTCTATTTTTCCTATAATTTTCTAATATTCTTCCCTATTACTACCCTTCAATATTTTAAAACATCTATGCTTTTCCTAGATTTTCTCTCATCTCTCTATTCCACCAAATGGGTTTTCTTTTTGCCACTAATAGGTCCATCTTTAAAACATATTGACCGAATATTTATCAAAATTTGCTTAAAATGTTACAACATAAAATAATTTAGGTCTTTAAACTCCTTATCCCAGTTAATTATACTAAGCATGTCTCAAAATTTGGTAAAATCACTATTTTGGAAATTTATGGTCTTTTCCTATTAACTTGCAATTTGAGCCCAAATATCATATTCCTGTTAAATCTAATATTATGGTCACTAATTCCTAAATTCTCCTTAACTGTAACCTCATCCATCATACTTTCATTGTTAGTTAATATTGTCTAACAGTGCTGCGTGTCTTGTAGGTTCATGGACCACCTGGCTCAAATAGTTGTTTATTATGCAATTTATAAATATAGAACTTCTATGATCACATCTTCATTGTTTTTCGTTCCTCTGTGGGCAATTTTGAACATTATACATTATACATTTTTGAATTGGAAACGTTCTTAAAAAATGTGGCTGTGTTTACTGCAAAATTGGCAGTAAGATCTGAATGGACAGTCACAGACGTTGTGTCCTTTTCTTTTACAGTATTTACAGGTGGGAGAAGGCCTAGCCCACCATGGTAATTGTTGTTGTTGTTGTAGAGTTGGTTCATGATGAAAAATATTATTTGAAGAAGAATGTTACTAATGCAAAGGAGGAGGTACAATTGTAGAAAAGGGTTGATAATTTTGAGATGATTGAAAAGTTTGTGTATTTCTTGGGATGACGGGGAATATCCGGTGGACTAGTAGGTCTAGCTGCAGCCTGTGCATAATTGGTCTATTAAAAGGCTCTGATAGTTTTTCTTTTAGTTTTGTTTCAGGAGAAGAATACAAAGTAAATGGCACAAGACCAGCTGCTGTATTCATTGAAGGCTGAGGCATTGTAAAGGGATATTGATATGATGATAGCTTGGGAGATGTGTTACATTGGTACAATGGAGTCATTTTTACTCACTGGAAAGTTTTGTTTTTTTAGAAGTTAGTGTAAGTCTTGTGATGGCTAGAAGTATCTGCTGATTTTTCCAGTATATGGCCTTTAACCATTCAACATCCGAGGCGGGGTTTAAAGTCGGATTTTGTAAAGGTATGGCAGTATTTGCATTTTTCGATGTTTGTTGACCATTTTGGCCTAATCTTGGTGGAGTTTGTTGTATAGTAGAAGTCGGTGGAAAGTTCCACTGAGGATCTGACAATTGTGAAGTTTTATCTGTCAATAGAAATGATTGGGAAAGTTGTTGGTCCAGATGGTTTATGAGTTGCTCATTCATGAAATCACCATTAATAAAAGTTGTTGGAATTGTTTCTTGGATAGTCATGGTAACTGGTTGCATTTCTGATTCATTTGTTCTTGTAAAGGAGCTTAGTGGCTCAATGTTCAAGATGCCATTCATCTTTTTCAAATGTCGAAGGAGATGTTTCAGAATGTATGTTCACGTTTCAGCAAATAAAGGAGACAAAGATTAAAAAACAGGAATGAAGAAAATAGAGAGAAAAAGTAGCGTAATGAGTCAGTAGTTAAAGCAACTACGCTCTGCTATCAATGAAAATGTTGTGAATTTAGAGGTTTGGATAAGTAAGATAATTTGAAAATCTGATGATAGAACAGGTGAGATAGACATACGGCTTGTTTGAGATTGTAGTGGGCTGGCTTTTCCAAAGGTGATGACGCTGTCCCGGGTGCCCTTAGTTCAGAATCCACTGCTCATAGAACGCTTTTTTCGCCTCTGTTGTTTTTGGTTTGAGTCTCAGTGCTTTTTGTGCTTTTAAGGGCAGATCGGTGTTTGCTTCTGTATGAAGTATTCTTTGAGGTATTGGCATGTGGCTAGTGTCAGACACACGATACATGAAATAAAGCACAATCAGTAGAATTAGTATTGATGGCAAGTGATGCATTCAGTGGGTGTGTGAGATGATTGCAGTGTGGTGACAATAGAGAGGCAGAAGGCGATTACAATTACCTGTATAAGATTGGTCAGCAGGGGCATGTTTTATTGGGATGTGGAAAGCTGTAATGAGGCAAAAACTCAGGGTGTGGTTGAAGACTATAGATGAGTGTTAGATGTTTGTGAATTTTAATTTTTACTTTTAAAATATTTTTAAAAAAAAAATTTGATACAGTCTAGATGTTAATAATGTATATTGTGATGAAGATGAATGTAAAGGTAGAATGTGTAGGTGTAGATTGAGGTGTTGGGGATTTAAAGAAACGATGTTCATTTTAAAAAAGAAAAAAAGCCATAAAAGCATCAAGATATTTTTTTTTGTTTTTTTGGGGGGGCTTGTTTTTAAAGTTAACTTTTTTTTTGCGGATATTGATGTATCATAGCCTTTAGAAGGGTATTGAACATGTTATAGTAATATGATATTGGTGGGAGGTATGAGAGAGGTCATGTCATGATATATAACACAGTGTATTATGATATACTTTACCGATTGAGTGCTCATGAAGAAAGGATAGTGTCCGGTTGATGGCATTTTCTAATAGTGCCCTTTTAGAAATGTGAAAATAAATTAATTGTTAGAATATTATCTATGACCGTTGTGTTGAGCATAAAGTAATCGTAGCATATAATTTCAGGACAAATATGGTTAGTGAATGGTTTCCGTGTAAAAGGTAATGTATAGGCCATCGATAAATATGTGTTAAAAATTATGAATAGTGCTTGCTGCTTTTACAGTCTTTGCTAGTTTATTTACTAATGTGTTTAAATGTTTTTAGTGTAGTTTTTTTGGCGTGGGGAAATCTTTGTACATGTTTTGGCGACAGCATCACACAACACACACGAAGGATTTGGTCCTGAATAGATGTGATGTATGATCATTTGGAGTTGAAATAGTGAGTATCCTGTGGATGGTAATGAGGTCGATGTGGGTTTAGCTGTAAGTAGATTATAAAGTGTATGCGAGGATTTATGTACTTATAAAAGTTTTATTAGTGGCTCTATGAGGGAGCTAGGGCATATAAGTTTTACATTTCACATGATCTGAATTAGTTATAGTAGTATTATTTATAGTAATATATATATATATGATATGGTATAATATATATTTATATATTTATATATATAATTATATATATATATATATATATATATAGGTTAGTAGGTTATGTAGTAGTAATATTGAGTGTTATAGTAATAGTGATGTAATATTAGGGGTGTATTAGTGGTAGTATTATATGTAGTAGTGTGGGTAGCGCATCGTAGCGTCGGCGGATGGTGCTTGGACTCACTTTAGGGTATATCTACTTTGTTCTGCCTCGAGCTGTTACGCCTAGATGGCAGGCTATTTCTTGGAATCTGTTTTTTATTCCTGAAAATGCTCAATGGTCAGTGTATACTAGTAGGTATTAATAGGCAGCAGTGTGTTCGCAAAAAAATAGATAATGCTGATTCTAGATAATCTAAAGTTTATTAGATGTGTGTTAATAATAGTGCCTGTCCTCACAGCCTGACCTGTTGGGAGGTGATTCGGACGCATGGTCTTGTTTGAATATTCCTCTCTCTTTTGACAGTTATACAGGATAGTTTGCTGAATTTTATATATTTTGTATGTGTATATGTATTTATCTTATATATGATATTATGTTAGTTACATATTACAAGCCATCCGAATTAGTCATAAGTATAAAATGTCAATAATGATAGAATAAAATTAGAAATATAAGATGAGAGGTGTGGTTTCCGATGTCATCCCCTTTCGTCAGCGACGTCGATACAGAAATTTTTGACACTTGTTTGTGTAAGTGTGCGGTTGTTTTTATATATAAATTTATCTCAGTTTTTGTTAGTTTTAATTTCTACATAATATAATGTAACTGTTTTTTTTAGCTGATTTATAGTTACTAGTTTGACAATTAGCCATATGTTAAAAATGTCAATAATAATACGTGTACAGAGATACTGTGTATCCTGAAAAAATATGGTGGTTGTGATGTTGGTGAGATGTGCGTTGATGGGTGGCCGCTGTCATGCATGCGGGCATCATCAATTTTTACCAACGATCGGTGGCTGTGGTCGTGTTGCTCATTTCGGAGATGGTGTCTCTTCGGGTCTTGTGTGGTGTTGCGTGATTGATACTGGTTGTTGTTAGGTTATGGCGGTTGGATAGTGCGATGACGCTGGGTAGTGGTCACGGGGGGGGGGTTGGGTAGGTTCTGTTCACGGATAGAGGTAGCACAATGCCGATATCTGATTTAAAGGGGTTCATGTGTTGGTAGTAGGTGAGTCTGAGATCTTCTGTGTGGTGATGGTTGCGTGATAGTCTGCGTTTGATATTGGCAGTTGTGTGTCGGATGACGGTTGCGTGCGTCTTGTGATAGGGTTTTTTGATATGGGTGGTTTTATTTTGTATTGTTGTCTACGTAGTCTCGGGGAAGTGTGGTTACTTCGGCGGTGCGGTTTGGAGGTTGTTGTGCGGGTGAGCTGTTTACTCTAGATGTATATTTTGGGGATGTGGTGGTTGTATTGGAGATATATGTGGAGTTGGTATATTAGTGAATGTTTTGTTAAGATTATGGGGGGTAGCGTAATGTTTTGTTTGTTGCTCAGTGCAGGGTGTGATTACAAAATGCTTAATTGACATATTGTGTCTCTCGATGGTGTATACAGCTGAAAAAATAATTAAAATCATCCACAATTTGTTCATTTAGATAATTAAGTGCACTTTCTCAATTGTTTTCAAAAATGAGTATGAGAAATGAAGTAAGATTTTCTTATATTTAAGTTTTATATGTATTTTTAAAAAAGTAGAAACTTGCTGGAAAATTTAAGATGATCTTTATTAAGACTTGTTAGTGACTAAAAATGAACTTTTATTAATGAGCAAAAAATTTTTTTTTTTTCAATATTTGTTTGAATTTTTATTTAGAGTGGACCGAATCACACCTCCTAAAGAGGCGGGCCCGGTCACCCCGCCCGAACGCTATAAGTATATATATTCTTTATATATATATATAATATATATAATTATAGTTATATATATATTATTTATATAACTATTATGATATATACTATAGTATATATATATATAGGTGGGCACGATAACGGAAAATGTTAGTCACGATAATCGATAAACGGTCAATTAACGGGAAATATCCGTATGTATCATACGCTAACGTCGATATCTGATATATCGTCTGATAAAAGATTATTGCGCGGATAAGGCGGATAACTGCTGATAAAGCGAGTAAATCCGGCAGAAGATTTTTTGTATTTCATTGTTGATTATAATATTTAATATATCTCTAAATATAAGAAAACCGATTCTTTGAGTTTTTTGGAAGAAGAGTGTTGTATAAAATAAATTGTAGTTAACATTTTCTTTTCAACCTATTGTTATATGATGTATATGATTAGTAGAAATTTTTCAGGTATTTCTTTAGTCTTTAACGGTAAGATTCCCAAGGAATATATGGAATGTGTGCTAGCTGTTGCGTGTCTTTATATATGATCTTTGTAGAATTTTGGATATCACTATTAGAATAATTTGAATTTAATTTCCTTTGCTTCTCAGTGTTTTTTATAATAAAATTTGATGTTTCTAAGTTTATGGCCTTTTGGATGTTGTAGGTGGATTGACTATAAGGTGTAGTGTAGTAGAAGCCAAAGATAAAGTTATGGAAGATTATTGAATTGAAATTCAAAGGAAAGAGAGTTATATTACATTGTTTATCATATGAATAGAGAGTGTTAGAAGTCCGGGCTATGTTGTTCGGCCTTGTCGCAGATATGTTAGTGGTACTACGCGCCGTTCATAAAACATGGAGCATTGATTTGAAAGTTTTCATCTGCTCTGTAGATATCTTTGGTCAATGCGCGGAGAATAATCGCTCCGAGTCCGATGCAACGTGGTAGATGTCGGGGCGGGTAGTCGGTATTGCAGTATTGAGTACCTTGGTAAAGAGATTCAGTGAGCACGCTTCTCATTTGTTTAAAAGCTAAGGTCTGGAGCAGGGTTGTTTGTCCGATTATTTCGCCTGGTCGAGCACTTATTTTACAAATGAGTGTAGTGGCTTTACTCTTGAATTGCATCCTTTGAGTGACGTTGACCGCATTGAGTTAGGCTCAGGTGTCAATCAGTTGCAAGCATCAACAGAAATGCTTTGAAAAGCAGTCCTTTCTCGGGTTGTCATGTCCTCTCGAACCGTCGCTGCTGCTGTGTGGTGACGTGTGGATGGTATTGGCGGTTTTCGGTTCGGTATGTGTCGTTCGAATAATCTTCTTCCACCATTGTCTCATGGCATGGCAGGGATCGTGGACATTCTGACTGGGGTAGTGCACGTTTTTTTGGCGGCATTTGGTTGCTGTATGCATAAAGCCCTCACATTGAGTGCCACGATTGGCAGGAGAAACTTGATAGGGGTCGAGTTCGGAAAGGCCAATGAAGCTTAGTAGTCTCGTTTCTGTGTATTTGTGTGTGTTGCTGTTATCTCTATTATATAGACACCGTGGCGAGCTGATGTGGCAAGTGCTTGAGGGAGGATCTGTAGGCTATTGTGCTGTGACTGGACCACCGATTACACGCCTCTCTGTAGTCACAAGGATGTTGCTGTAATGTTCGGTGCGCAACAAGTTTTTGTGTTGGTATAATTGTGGGTTGAATGTTCAGGGCTTTAAGTGGTTCGGTCTTGGTGGTGCTTGTTCATGTGCTTTGTGCCCGTGCCACCGATTATGTTTGCATGTGGTTGTCTGGTCTGGAATTCTCTTCCATCTACTCAATTTAATCTCCTGAATTTAATCTCCTGCACTTTAAAGCCTGCGTCTGTGCGGTCGATTAGTGTCTGCGTGATGTTGGGGGCTAGAGGGTGAGAAACTTTTATTGAGGGTACTAGGACACCCCCTAAATGAATAGGGCTCGTGATTGTGAGTGTGGGTGTTGACAATGTAAAGAGGATAAAAATCCTTACGGTGGTGGTCAGATATGTTTTGGTAAATGAACTAAAGTCCCGACTACTTCACGTCTCGTACCCTCCATCTTCAAAGACATCCATTGCAAGATTATCCAGATAAATCGCACGTCTTGGTGAGGGTGTGTTTGATGTCGGTTGAGGGTTTGGTTGTCTGGAGTAGGCTTCACAAGTACCCTTGAAGATGGACATATGTGCCGCTAACCACACAATACTTTTACCTATTCAATAGCTTAAATTTAAACGCTTGTAGTCGGATATTCTAGGCACTAGACGCACAAAAGAGTTTTGCATGAGCGGGCTCTCTCTACGGGTTGATTACAGAAGTCCCTCGTCAATCAGAAATACAATCTTTTGCCTCTATCGCCCCCTCTCATTCCTGTCCACACCAATCATGTGGTGCAGTAGAACACATTGTCAGGGCTAAACTGGTTCAATAGTCCTCAGAATGGTCTTTGTTTGAGCGAAGCTACTGTTGGTAATATTACTTCCTAAATATTTTACCTCTGCTCCTCTCAGTCATATTGGATTCGCTGCTTCTGATCGCATTCCATGTATGCCATTTGATTCATACATTTTTGCCTCGGTGAAAAATAATGAAGACGCCGCTTTCGCGATCCACGGACCTTCTCGTGAGCCATGGCCATAGCAATTTCCTCTGTGCAAGAAAAGAAGTTATAGTTTGGATATGAGTGGGGCAGCCAAGCCCAACTACTCACCGAGTACTTTTAGGTTGCTTCTATTGAACGGCAGGACATACGATGTCGGCAACTTTTTCTCCCCCCCACATACATAGGGATATAAGGGATAGGGATGCTGGTAAGATGTTGTTCTTGGAGAGGGTGTGGATAATAGAGTATGGTGTATTGATTATGTGGATAAAAGATGGCGTGTCAAAGTGTATAGGATATGTTGTCTGGAGGATTGAGTGTGGATATGGAACGCTAGAAATCCTAGAGAAGGTGCGGATCCTATTAGGGGTCCTTGGAGACATCATACATAGTCCGATATGATTCTATCTGAATGGGTATATGTGGTGTTGTATATTATATATTGTATACTAGTTATATAATTATGTGATAGTGATGATATTATATTAATTAGTATAGTTGGGTTGTAGTATTATGTTATATGTTAGTGAGTTAGTACGTACTCGTATTGTTATAGTCTGATTAATATAGTATAGTATATTGTATATGAAGTAATGTAGTAAGTGATAGTTGTTTATTATGTATTAGTGCTACTTGAGTGCTGTAGGTATTATGGTGTAGGCTGTTAGGTATTATATGCATGATGGTTATGAGTATGATGGTTTATATATCAGGGTTAGAGGTATAGTTGAATTAAAGCAGCTGTGTTAGTTTGTATAGTAGTTAGATTGTTAGTATGGGTTATGGAGTATAAGTATATTCACTTATATACTATATATATATATCAATTAAATCGTAGATGGATGTAAAGGGGTTTTCCCTTCTTCGACTAAATCTGTTCTCTTTGCCTCATAATCTTGTGTTGCCGATCGTTTCGGCGGTGTTTCTTCTTGGCCATTCAGACTAGAGAACAGTGCGTATCGGGAGTGGAAAAATTCTCGTTCATCTATCACTCTTGCTATCACTCTTGCTATTTTTCATTCTGCTAGAAATCGTTGCAGGATACTCTTCGACGAGGGCAAAGCGGGCTTTCATCAACGAAAAGTGCGCTAACCTCCCTTTTTCTCCTGCTGTCAAATCTTCTGGCCTCTTTGCAATGCTAATGCATCTCTAACAACTTCTGTAAAATCTGTCTTTCCTCCTCTTATTCGATCTGATGGTTCTGTTTGCTAATTCTCCAACTGAAAAAGGCCAACTCTCTTCGGCATTCTATTTTCCTTCTAACTCAACCCTGACGGGATTTCTGGGTCATTCCTCAATTCTGTCAGCCTCCTTCTCCTTGCTCAGTGGTGTTCCTAATGGCCTGTTGCCTGTGATACATTCGATTTCTGGGTGTGCTTTGGTGTGAGCTGCACCTGAAATCTACGAACTGTTTGGAAGGCGGTGGCCCCGGATGGCATTCCCACCATGCCCGTGTTTTGAAGGGAGTGTGCTTCTCCGTGCGTAATCGACCCGGCGTCCCTTCGTTCAATTCTATATTTTCTCTATATCTCAATTGGACTGTGAACAGGACGTTTCCTCAGTCGTTGGAGGGAGGTCACTGCTCTCATCTTGTTGTCTAAGTATCTATTTCCGAAGAAGGAAGTCTTTCATTGTATATGACCGCGTTGCTATGTAGCGTTGCGGCTCGGTGCTTATTTTGGCGCGTGCTGTGTACTGTCGGCCATGTCGGTATCTAATGAGTTGCTTTGAAGGTATACTGCTCCTCGAAGCTGGTTCATTGGTCACTCTTTTAGATGCATCTGGAATGCGAAGTTGCGAATTCACGTGTCTATTTCCTGGAAGTCGCGACGGCAGTGACGGGCTTTCGGGCGCTCTTGAGCTCCTATCTTGGGCGGATTATAGTACGTGTTCTGGCCTATCTTTGCTGATTTATGGTTTTTGTGAGTCTCACGATTTGCCTTTGCAGGACTACGGGGAGACTTGCGTGGTTGTCTTGAGACTTGGAGTCATATCCACAAGTAGCAATTTGAACACGGGTAGTAGTGGGAGAGATCACTGCAGTTCGAGCTTCAGTGGAGTGCTCGTTCTCCAGCTCCCCTCCTTTGGGTTTCTCCTTCTCTTTGCTTACTTATTGGTTGCTAGTTTTTCCACTTTGCACAAGATCGATTGTCATTAGTCCGGTTCGGTGTGTTTGATTGGTAGTAGGGCGAGACTCGTGCTAGCGTGGCGTGGTGGTTCGGCTGGAGGGTTCTTCTTAGATGTAATGCACGCTTTTCTGATCAGAGTAGATGGGTGTTCGTTGCCCACTCGTCCAGGTTGTAGTCTATTCGGTGCTTCCTTACTTTAATCCTACTTTTCATTAATGATCTTCTCACTTGGCACATCTAACTCTATTTCACTCATATGCCGATGACTCGATCCCTTCATTCTTCAACTCATTTCGAATTCTGCTCGTCTTCTTTACTTCTAAGAATTGCCTTCCGTCTTAATCTTCCGATTCTATGTCGTCGCGTGTAGGCTTGGAATAGTAATTTCCAGGTTGGTGTCGTCTCAACGCTTGTGAAATCAATTCTTTAAAAACTCAACTTCTACAAATCTCCCTCTCATAGAGAACTTCTAATTCTAACTTTTTCCTATCTCTTTTGACGGTTCTCGCGTCTCTCCTGTTTGACAATATAATAAGCGATCCTTGGCCCTTAACATAAACAAAAAAGATGTTTGGAAACCTCACCATCAACAACGGTTTTGCTCTAGGGGCCCGTGTCAATATGAAAACTTGGAAGTGTCTTTGTTTTAGACTGCGAGGAGCGGACTTTTTTTTTCCTCTTTCTCAGATTTCCTCTTCAGCTATACAAGGGCCTCATCCGCCCTTGTATGGAGTACTGCTTCTCATATCTGGGGGGGGCTCTGGGTTTCACCCGGCTTTTGGATAGGGTCGAGTCAAAGGAGGCCAAAAGGCTTATAAACTGTTCTGCACTTTCCGGAGTTCTCCTTGACCCCTGCTATCTTTGCGGCGCCGATGTTTGGTTGCTTATCTCTTTTCTATAGGTACCCGCAGCGGCAGGGCAGGTGCTCGAGGGAGCTTAATCACTCGCGTACCTCCACCTTTTACGTCGCCCTCGTAGAACTAGGGGTGCTGTGTCCGCACATGAGTTATTGTGTTGATGTGGGGTAACTCCAGGCCTAGTTCGCTGCGGTGGCTTCCTTCTTGTCCTGCCACATTCTGTTTCTGTGGAACTCTCTTCCATCTTCTGTGTTTCCTGCTGATATTTAATCTCCCCCCACTTTAAAGCCTGCGTCTGTGGCTCATCTGCGTAATTAATATTAGTTGTTGACTTCTGAAGGCGTGTAACACCCCTCCTTGAATAGGGCTCTGCCGTGAGTGGTTGGTGACAACTGTAAATAAAAAAAAAATAACATATAATATATATATATATATATTATATATGTATTATATATATATATTATATATATTAATATATATTATTATGTTTATTATTAAGTTACAGTATGTTTTATATATATATATAGTATTAAAATTATATATATATAGTTATATATATATGTATATATTAAGTTTTTAATATTATCCTAAAATTCTTAATATTTGTTTGTTCAATTAATCAGCGAAAATAATCGGCAAAAAATTGCCGACAACTGTGATGATGTGAAAAAAAATATGCGATTTTGACGATGAACGTAATCGTCCCATCACACACAAACACACACATATAATAGGTAGTATATATATATATATATATATATATATATATATTATATATAGTATTATATTATATATATATATATATATTAGTATTATATATATATTATATAGTATATATATAATATATAAGGCTATATATTATATATATAGATTCCAGTATATAATTGAGAAATGTTTTATACAATCATGTGGTATATAATTGCTTCAATACGCAATATCAAAATATTAATTGATTTTTTTTAGAATCCATTAATCTCAATTAAGAAATTATTACTGATTTATGATATTATATAGTTTAGTAGTTATTGCCAAACATAAATTTAAATAGTTTTATTGTTTATTTATTATATAGATGATGTTATTGTAGGGTAGTAGTTTATGTTATAGAGGTGTGGAGCGTGCGTTGAGTATTCATATTGTGATGATTATAGATGGTTTGATATGTATAGATTGATAGTTAGTTAGCTGCGTGTAGGGGGAGTGTTTAAGCGTAGGTTATATTATATATGTATTTGTAGCTCAAGTGATTGTCGTTTGTTTATGATTATGGTATATATATATTATATATAGTATGATATATATATATACTATCGTCAGTTGATAATATATAATATTATATATATATATATATATATATATAGTAATATATAATATTATATATAGTTTATTACCGTTTTTTTTTCTCAAGATGTGTGCATGTTGTGGTATACTGGATGTGTGATGGTATTCTAATTTGTGGTTGGTGGGTCCATGTAGTGCCAGTGATGAGGAAGTGTGCTGTTGTATGAGGATGTAGTAAATTCGCATAATGGTATTCCTTATTTTCAAGCTATTCAACGGAATGGTGGACGGTCAGGGAGCTTTATATGCATGGTTTTTGGCAAGCGTGCTTGTTTATTTTCCAGTAATTTTTTGTACGTCAGTTGTAAGTGTATTTCAAGTTGTTTAAAACTAAATTGAAAAGATCTTTGGCTATAGTAAATTGTGTTATACAGTATATAATCATATATATATTGAGTATTATATATATATAAGTAGTGGTGATTGATGTGATGATAATTGGTAGAAAGGTGAACCAGTTAAAGAGTGTTGTGATAGTATGTCTAGAGTATGGTGTGAAAGTAGGTAAAGTATGAGGTTATATGATATTATAGGTTATATATATATATATATATATTATATTATATTATATATATATATATAGTATATATTATGTTATATATAGTAGTATACTTATAGTTGATTATTATTATTATAATAGTATATATATAATAGGTTATAGTTAGCTATATATATATAGTAATATATATATAATATTATATAGGTATTATAATGATATATATATATTATAGTTTTATAAAACTGTTAAAATGAATGCCTATATAATATATATATATATAGTATATATATATGATGAAATTATATTGTTCAAATCAAATTTTATTTTTGACATGATTAAAATTTTATTGATTCTTTTACAGATAATTCTAGTTGAGTATTTTCGTGTAAGAGAAGCCAGTGTAACTTCTGCCAGTAGAGAGAAATTAATGAAATGGTTTTGGTCTCTATATAGATTTATAGGGGTATTTTTGTTTGGGTGTGCCGTTTCACATCTTACTGTTGATATATGCAAGTATTCCATTGGTAGATTACGACCACATTTTATTAATGTGTGTGATCCAGACTGGTCAAAGGTATGTTTACTTTCCATTATTAAGTATTGTTAGTAGAAGTTTTGTATTTTCAAAGTGTAAAATTGTTTTTGTGGTCCTGTTAAACTATAAATGCAATTGCCATTTTATTATTAGCCTTTAATTTTAAATATATAAATAAACAAGAAATGATAATGAAACCAGTTTATATACTTCCTTTACATGTAAAGTTTGTAAAAAATATTAGTTTTTCCAAGTTCACTTATATCTTGAAAAGGTGTAATTATTAAATATTAAGGCTAATATATTATATTATATAGTTATATATATATTATATATATATATAGTATATATATATTATTATCCAAAAGAAAAATATACCTATACCTATATTATTTAATAAAAAAATTACTGATGGCAAAATTATATCAATGAGATTATAATATATAATATATATATATACGGTGTATATGAAGTATTATTATTATTATTATTTTTTATTATTATTATTTATTGGATTATTATTATTATTATTATTATTATTTATCAACCTTTGACACGCACTGGAAACAGAAAAGTAGTTCAATACATAACACAAGTTGAAAAAAAATCCTCCCCAAACCACCTGTTATACCTGTTATATATATATAATATATATATATAATATATTAATATATTATATATATATTATATATAGTATATATATATTAGTATATATATAGTATTATATTAAGCTATTACTGTATGTGTATGTAGTGAGTGGGGGTTGTGTATAGTTTTAGATATAGGCTGAGTGATAGTATGAGGTAAGGGTGTATGTGGTGAGTAATTAGTTTGTGTATAGTATAGTATGCTAGGTATTAGATGTGTACACCTAAGTAGGGCGTTATATATATTATGTGACGTAGGAGTTATATGTCCGTATTGAGTTTGATTTGTTGGTATGTATGTGTAGTACTTATTTTATAGTGATAGGTGAAGGTCTGGTGAGAGGGTGTATGGTTAATATGTGTGTACTGATCATGCTTAAGAGCTGAGATTGATATATTTAGTTGTGAATAATATTTATGATGATGTATATTATGATATAGTATATGTAGTATATACTGGTTGGGATAATATATTAATATTATTATCACACCTTGAAACCGCAAAAGATTTGGGGTAAGGTGCGATACAATGCACTGGTAACAAAAGTAGTAGAAGAATATGACAAAGGTCAAAAAGAAAGCCCAGCCTTACCTCTCCCTTTATAACTCCCTTTAGTGAGAACTTATCACAGTCTCCAGAAAATCCACCCTATGAGCTTCACTGTAACGATGGACGCGCCTCACGTATGTCATCTCGTCTATATCTATATTCCCTTATTTGATGACCTATCGCGAGCGCATTCTTAAGGTCCACGCCAACACATTCAGTTATTCTAATCATCCCCTTGATTCTCGATTCTTAATGCCTTTTGTGCCTTCCTTCAGAAGAGCATTCTACTTCCCTTGTAAGTCCCCAAGTCCATCCTTTCTTCTAAACTGTTTATTTAACATCATTTTTTCCTCCTACGTATGCATCTTTTAGTGTTTCATTTTTCTTCTCCCTATACATATTAAAGACAATTTTCTTTGAGACTTCTCTACTTGAGCTGTTGTTTAGTGGCATTCAACCATGTTCTGTCGTGTGTCGTTAGTGCACACTGATTTTACATACCAAGTCGTGCGCGTGTGGGATGGTTAATAGACTGCTTGCATTCGTATCCGGTCTGATCTGGTGATTAACGTCTTCATGATTCACCACTCAGTGTTGATATACCTACTTCCTGTTGATATACTACTGATATACACTGTTGATATACTACTTACAAACCTCTTGCACTACAACAAAGACTTCCTTCATTTGCGTCCAGATTTGTTCAGTTTCAACATGTTCACACTCAATTGATTTACTTGTGCACGTGCTCTTAAATACTTATCTTAATTTATCTTGTTCACTTACCGTAGTGGCTGTTCTCACCTCTTTTAACATTCTATTCACTTCCTTCCTTATCAACTTCCCTCTCCATCCATAGCGCTTTGGCCATTGTAACTGATTAAGTCGCTGTCTATGTTGAGTCAATCGAAGCATGGGAGGTCGATGGCTGTTGTGTATGTGGATATCGCGTATTAGTATGTTTGTTCAGTTCGTCCTAGTGGTTCGGGCCCTCAGCGTGGTTTAGTACAACGGTCAAGTTTCATGTTATGCAGGTCTAACATCGGTATCCTACAGAGAGAGAGAAATCAGTCTAATGGTAGGTACATGAGAATGCATGATAGATTCGTGTGTTGGCGATAGGTCTTGTATAGTACGAGAGGTTTAGCGTGTGGTTGATGTGTTGAAGGAACTTAGTGTTTTGTGGAGGTTGTTTCATTAGTGTGTGTGTCAAGGGAATGAAAGTTCAAGATGGTGTTGAGTTGGATTGTCACGATTTCGTATTGCGGTGGAGATGGAAGGTGTATATTGATGTGTGAACCGCTGTTGTGCCTTGAGTGAGGAGGGTACAGTTGTTAGTGTTGATTCAAGTGGTGGTTGATTGGTGGGCTTCAGAATAGGCGTTTCAGGTGAGTGAGATTAGCGGATGGTTAGTGACAGTGTTGAGAGTGACCATTCTGTGACACCTGGTTCAGTTCTCATAATCGGACATCGGTAGTTCGTGTGATGGGGGTTGTCTTACGGTATGTCCGTCTTCATGAGTGTGTTTCTATGTGTGCGGCGTGTGGGTGATAGGCAATTGTTTTTATCTAACGTTGTGTACAGTAGTAGTTTTGTAATCTAGTGGCGTAATTTTTTTATTGATTTATTTTTATAGATAAGAAGGAGAAGGCGCGAGTGACTGGTAGTGGATCTTCTCTCTTGATTCCTCTCTTAAGTAGTGTTGTAATAATGATAGTGTGGGGGGTAGGAGTGTGTTGAGATTAGGAGATTGTTTGTTTTGTTGTCTCTTCTGATAGGTTGAATCTCAGCTTGTGTGAGGCGTGTCAGCTTTCGGTGATTATGGGGGCTTCGTGTAGCGAGAAGTGACGCGGTAATAGAGTTTATACAAGGGTCTGTGTTTGACGGTTTTGACCAGTATCTATATTGGCGTGTATGCCTCAGAAGATGAGAGTTTTCTTTACTAGATCTCTGAGTGATTGCGTGTTGTAATGTAGTATGATATGTGGATGCTCTGGGGGTGCGTATAGTTGTTGGTGTGTGACTTGGTCTGTGCGGTGGCATGGTTGTTATGGGCGTGGTGTGTGGTTAGATGGCCATGCGACACTTGTAAAGGGGTAAACTGGTGGTTCGGGTGTGATGGGGACGGGGGTTGGGTTGGCCATGGTTGGTATAACCTTGATACTCTCTTTCGATTGTTCCCTTCATGGCCCGTTCGGTATACATGAGAATGGGAAAATGTTATTGTGCCGGGTATCGGTATGTTTACAAAATGTTGAGTATGTAGTTCTGATAGCTGCTTGTGGTTTCTAGTTTTTTTTTAGGTTTGTTGTGTTGTGATTTGTTTTATTTGATTGTGACTGACAGACAGAAGATTATGTATTTCATTAAAATTCACTTTTTTTTTTATAAGAATCATATTGTAGCCAATCTTTCTTAGTAAGAACTATAATATATATAATTGTATTAGATGGTAAAGAATGACTAACTCTATGGGAATATGGTTTACAACACTGAGGAAACATTACTAGTAGGTTAGGGGAATTTCAGTTGAAAGAGAGCACGCTCCCTGAAAACATAAGGTGGAATACAACAATAATGTTTCATCTGTTATAGGTCGAATACAACCTGATCTGTGTTAATTTCAGGCAATTGATAAATTAGGACCTGGGAGGAGGAGCAAGAATTGATATTTTCGTCAGTCCATCCAGGTTGCATAGAAGAATAAGAAAGCTGAAAGAGAATTAGTCTTTTTCAGCAGAAGTATTAAGTTACATATCCAAGTGTAGGAAAATGAATTAAGTATAATAAAAGACTGAGTTACAAAGTTTTCAAAATGCATCATGATGATGATGATGTTGAGATATAAAATAAATTTTTAAATATTAATTTTTTATTTCAGTTTAGAATTTTTTTTACAACTATAACCTATTGTGTAAATTTATATCATTTAAAAAAAAATTCTTATAGATCAAGCCTGCCAATTACTTAAATTTATTGGCGTGTTATCTAATTAATCGGCTTTCTCATGATATATATATATATATATATATATATAAATTATAATATATATATAATATATTATATAGATTATGATATATATATATATATATATTGCTAGGAATGCTGATGCATGCCTCGGAAATGTGGGCGTGATCGCCGTAAACGACCTTCTAATTTTCGGCGAAATTTGTATGGAATCGTAATGGTAACAGGAATGTCAGGAGGAATAAATGTTGAGGGAGAGAGGAGAGAGGTGATGGCGAATGGATTTAAAAGGGCAATTTGAGTTGCTCGCTGGACTGAAACAAAGATGAAAGGAAAGGTGAAATTCATGTGTGGTGTGCGCCGTTGGCGGTGCTGGTGTTGGAAGAGAATGAGAAGAGGAGAGAAGAGTGCAATTTGAATGAGTGACCTGTGTACAAAAGCATGTATAACTTTGTTGTTGTGATCCTAGAATTTCTAATGGTTAAGATTTAAGTTTGAAAAGGTCAAGTTATGTGTGGTTGATGACGGATATGGTTCATCTGAGGGAAACGTTGAAGAGGGTACGATGAGAGTGCGATTTTTTTGGGATAATCTGAATGTTGTTCTTGGATTGGGGTGAGTAAGGAGCTTTCATATTTATATGTGGGGGACCTGATGTTGATAGGTGAATCAAAAAAGGGATGTGTATAACAGTGGGTTTTGCGGTGGCGGGAGAAAATGAGAATTGGTAGGAGGTGATTGATTTCTGTGGAAGAGAGAGGTATGTATGTAGAGTAATACTTTCTTTAACAACAAGAGATTCATAGTATACTAGAGTTGGTGTAGGTAAGATGATCGAAAGTGAAAAGTATGATTGATTTTGTGTTGGTGAAAGAAGGAAATGTTAGATGTTGATGTGTTGGATGTTAAATCAGTGAGGGGTTTAAGGATGGGATTATCGGATCTATGGTGTTCTATGATGTAAAATTAAGCTAGTGGGGGCCTTGGATGGAGAGAAGGTGATTCGAAAGGAAGTAGGTAAAATAAGAGTGAGAAGTTAAGGTGAACAAGGTAATAAGGAAAGTATGTAAGAGCGCTCGAAGTAAATCGGTGAATGTGAACAAGTTGAACTAACAAATCTGGGGGCAAATGAGGGAAGCAATTGTTAGTTTAGGGGGGGCCAAACCAAAAAAAAGGGGGGAAAAATAAAAAAAAAGGATGTGCTAAAGTAGAAGTAAGAATTAACAGCGAATGGTGAATGAAGAGGTGTATGCAAGCGGTTAAAGTAAAAAAGAAAGCGTGGTGAATGTACAAAAAGCCAAAATGATTGAAGTTTCAAAAAGAGAAACAATGCTGTGGAATTAATAAGAGGAAAAAAGAAATACTAAAAGTGCATACGTAGAGAAAACAAGAGGTTAAATGAACGGTTTGGAGAGATGAATAGACATACAAGGAATAAGAAGCTCTTCTGGAAGAAGCGCGAAAGGGTAAAGAATGAGAATAAGGGAATCTGCTTAGAATAAGAATAAGGAAGGTGCTTTTGTAACTGATGAAAATGATGTGAGAGTGTGGAAAGAACACTTCGAAAATCTGCACAATATAACAGTAATGATGAGTTTAGGAATGTGTCGGGGTTTGATTGTTACAAGAAGAATAGTATTTGGGATAAAGTTATATTAAGAGAGTAATGGTAGAGTGAGAAAGTTGAAAGAATGGTAAATCTGCAGTATAGATGAAATTACTGTTAAAATGATCAAGAATGGAGAGATGGTGATTGATGGATTTGGAAGTTGTGTAAAAAGCGTTTATGGAGGTATAGTTCCAAGGATTGGAGGAAGGAGCGTAATAGTACCCTTGTATTAAGGGTAAGGAGAAAAGAGGAACTTAAAAATTAGAGGAAATAGTTTATTGAGTTGTAGGAGGTATATGCTTCATTTTTGTCGAAAGAGTGTCGTCGAGTGACTGAAGAACTGATTTGAAGAAGAACAAGTGCGTTTAGGAGTGAGAAGGATGTGTGGATCAAATCTTTACATATTAAAAAACAAAAATGATTTATGAGAAAATGAGGAGAAGAAGAAGAAATTATATTAGTTTTATGATTTTGCAACAAGGGTATGATAGAGTTAATAGGGAAAGTTTATGGCAGGTGTTTATGATATATGGGTTGGTGTTAGCTTCTGAATGGAAATTCAAAATATGAGACGATATGAAAGCGTTCGTGTAAGAATAAATGAGGTCAAAAGTGATTGGTTTATTAAATAGCGGAGTGAAACAGGGTTGTGTTATGTCTCCTTGGTTATTCAATTTGTATATGGATGGGGTTATGAAAGAATTCGAGTTGGGGATGGCAGGATATGTTAGATGATGAGAATGAGATGAGGGAGGGTGCCCTACCTATTATATGCGGATTATTTGGTTCTGTGTGGCGGAATTCTGCAAGAGAGTTTGAGAGATTGGTAGAAGAGATTTGCAAGAGTTGTAAAAGGAGGGGTTTGAAAAGAAACGTAGATAATAGTAAGGTTATGTTGTGAGTGAGGACAGTCCTCAGTGTTAGTTATGTTAGATTGTGCAGCTGGAGCAAGTGTCTGAGTTTTAAATATTGTAGGGTATTGTTGGATGAAAGGGAAAAACAGATGATGCAGAGTGAGTAGGAAAGTTCGTGAATGCAGAAAGTTGCTGCTGCAATTAAAATCGTTGCGTGAATGTAAAGCGGACTAGCTTGAGTGCGCTAGGCTTTACATGAGGTATGTTGTTACCTGTGTTATTGTATGGTAGTGAGACTATGTCTGAATAAGAAGTATGATCTAAAAGTTCAAGTGTTCAGATGGACAAATCTAGAGCACTAGGTGTGAGAAAGAATTAATTTAAAAATGAGAATGAACTTATTAAGAGTTGTGTGGTGGAAAAAGGGGAAATGAGAGAGATAAATGAATATTGTTGAGATGGTTGGCACTGTGGAAAGGATGAATGATAGTCGGTTGGTTAAAGCGGATGTATAGGGTGAGTAGTTGGGAACCGACCGGCTGGAAGACCGAAAAAAAAGGGATCGAATCGGTGAACGAATGTCTGAAGGAGAGAAAATGTGTGAGTTGGCAGAGGCGAGAATAAAGTGCATGATAGGAGAGATTAGCGGGTTTTGTTATGGGCATGTTGGGCCCACCTGGGGCCAGGAAACCCTTACATTACATTTGACCATTAGTGAGGCCCGTCGCGGGTCCATGAAGCTCTAGGGTGGATTTCTGTCTGTGACGAGTTTGCACTAATTAATTGTACAGCAGGGTTGCGTAAGGCTGGGCTTTTTCTTTTCGACATTTGTCATCCTCTCCTACTCTTCTTTTCCGATGCTTGTACAGCACCTTACCCCCCAAAATCTTGGGCAAAGAGGAAGGTGAAGAAAGATATACTATATTATATATATAATATATATATAGTATATATATATATATATAATATATTATAATATATATATAATAATATATATATAATATATATATATATATATAATAATATATATTATATAATATATATATATATATATATATATATATATATATATTCCATAATTCATTACCCACCTTCTCTCCCCAAGACTGGAGGTAAGGTGCGTAACATACACCGGAAACAAAAAAGTAGTAGAAGAATATGACGCAAGTCGATAAGAAAGCCCAGCCTTACCACCCCCTTTATACCTTTTAGTGAGAACTCGTAACAGTCAGAAAATCCACCCTAGAGCTTCACTGTACCACGATGGACCCTTACTATGTTATCCCGTCTATACTATCCCTTATTTGATGACCTATCCAACCATTTAGGTCACCCAACACATTCATTATTCTAAGCATCCCCTTATTCTCATTCTTAATCTTTTGTGCTTCCTTCCATAAGAGCATCCTATTCCTTTGTAAGTCCCCAGTCATCCTTCTTCTAAACTGTTTATTTAACTCATTTTTCCTCCTAAGTATGCATCTTTTTGTGTTCTTTTTTCCTCCTTACATAATTAAAAACACCTTTCTTTTGATACCTCATCATTGACTTTTAGTACATTCAACCATGCTTCTTTTTTACTTTTAACCGCTTGGATTAACTCTTCATTCCTTCAACTATCTACTTGACTTAATCTTTGTCACAACTTTAAGATTTTCAAAAATGCAAAAGCTTAAATCTTAGTCTGTCAATAATATTGCCTTTTCTAGCGCTTTCTTGAAGGAATCATGTTTCTTCTCTCACTGAACAAGTTTCTAAGATGGTGGGACTTGTGAGGTGCTTTCGAAACATTTTTCACACTTCTCATGCTGTTAGCACATTATAGGGGTGTTGTCTGCCCTTGTACAGGGTATGCATGACATATCTTGGTGTTTTGGGCGAGGGTGAAGTCTAGGGCTGTGTGCGTTATCAACTTTATATTATTTTATGTAATCATTTTAATTTTAGTTTACTCTATGTCATTATAACCACTTTGATCTAGGACATTTTGATCTCTTGCTTTAATTTTATTTATTTAATTTTTTAATTTAATTTAAAAAGTAGAACTTTTGATAATAATTAAGCTATTTACTATCTGAAATAACTTGTACATTGTACATTTTTTTCTCAGTTTTTTCTACAGTACCGGTTTTGTAAATGTTCTTTCTCATTAATTCGACCTGTGATACAATATGCATGCTTTGCATTGGCAGTGTTTACCGCCTTGTCTCGAATCTCGGATTATAAACACCATTGGTCTGATGTGCTTGCAGGCTTCTTTAATGGATTTATTTTCGCTGTTTTTTGTGTAAGTATGCTTAATATTTGCTCTTGAGTTATAAATATTAAAATATCTGTACTTAATTTTTGGAACTTGAAACTAATATAAATATTTTTTCCTTTAATTTCTTTACATATCTTGAGATTTAATTTTTAATTCTATAAATATTTCATTTTTCTACTGAGTAATTTATAGGAATTAGTTTTTATAAAGTGGAAAATGGTTGATCAATCATATTATTTGAGTATACAGTACTTCTATAGTCTTCATGGAAATGCGTATGTGTGAGCTAAAGAGGTGGGAGGAGGGAGAAGGAAGTAAGTTTTATTCTTCATTATTTGGTGGAACGATTGAAACTATTTAATACATGCAATAATGCATAAATCATTTTTCATATATATTTTTCAATCATTTTCATTCTAGTGAAATAAATATACTGTTTATTATTATTATTATTATTATTATTATTATTATTATTATTATTATTATTATTATTATTATTATTATTACCCTTTACATCGAGCTTATAATAAATGGTGAGGGGTTCAGATACCTAGTATCGGTATCTGCAAAAAGGTATGTCATTTTCCATTTAAGTTTTCCCCCCCCTCCCATTTATGATTTTCCCCATTCTTCAGCAATCTTATTTAGCCTGTAATAAACTCACAGCCCCCTTCCCCCTCTTTTTGCAACTATTTACTTCTAAACTTTAATTTCTTCTCCATAAAAGTTTCACAATCCAATTTTACCTTCACTAGACTCCTTGGACTTTCCAGTGCCACTCCGCGCTCGTTTCGTGGATCCAAACCTTTACTCTTTTCCGGGAATAAGGTACATATGAAAAAACTATCCTTTGCGCCTTTGACCGGGCCGCCCATTATAGGGAATCTGAACTCGCCTAACCAAAGTGGAGTCTGTCCACTACTTGGGTGAATAAACTCTAGCACTGTGTCAGTTCCATGTGGTATATGGAAGGGGACTAGCCGCGGGGCTCCAGATGGCGTATTCGAGGCCACACCCACGGACCGTCTTACGAGTTGGAGTGCAAAAGATTGTGACGGCTCTGGTCCTATTGTTGGAAGCAGGACAACCGTACCTTATAAATTATCAGATTTTCCCATCCCTCCTGCCAAATAATACTTTTGAGTTTTACTGGATATCTATTCATTTATAGCGTAATATAAGATTATAGAATTTTATATATATATATATATATATATATATATATATATATATATATATATTATAATATATAATTTATATATATATACTATATATATATATATATATATATATATAATATTATATATATATATATATATATATATATATAATATATTATATAGTATATATATATAATATTATAATATATATATATATATTTTATATAAATAAAGAGAATCAAACTGCTAAACATTTTATTTCCTTATTAGAATCAACGTTCGAGAAAAATAACGAATGTTAATAAGGATAAGTAAGAAAGATAAAATAGCAAAAATAATAAAATAACATAAGTAAAAGGTTCAAACTCTAAACAATCACTTATTTCTTAATGCAACACATGTGTGAAAAGTCAAAATCAGGCTAAAGTAGGCTATTGTAGTTAACAGTTAGTTGGTTGGCTGTTTAATAAATTATCTGTTTATAGTTGAAAAAATGTCTGATAAGAATATATAAAAGCAGTGTTAAAATAATAATTATAATAATTAAAACAAATAATAATAATAGTAATAATAATAATAATAATAAAATAAAAAATAATAATAATGAATAATAATAACAATAACAAAACAAAAACTAACAATAATAATGACACCCACAATTAATATTTATAAAAGAATAATAATAATAAAATAATAATTAATAAAATAATAATAATAATAATAATAATAATAATAATATTAATAAATAAATAAAGTAATAACAATAATAATTATAATAATAATAATAATAATAATAATAATAATAATAATAATAATAATAATAATAATAATATTAAAAAAATAAAGCAAAAATAAAAATGGTACAATATTTAATAGATAGTAAATAAATACAAAAACATTGAAATTGGTACGAAAAAGATGTTATAAAATTAATAATCAAAGAAATCTAAAGTGTTAAAAAATTATTATATTCTTCCTATTAAAATGAAACTGTAGCCTTAAAAAGGTCCATATCTTTATTAAAGTGAGGGTGTAAGTCATTTTTATAAAGTGAACTTAATATCGTAAGTCAATGATGTTAGCTTGAGCTAATATTTCAAAATCAGGTGGTTTGACTATATCTCCATGTGAGTCGCCAGTGGTCTCTGATGCTGGAGAAGGCTGGACGGCACAATGAATTTCCCGTTCTTGAAAAACACCTCATGCTCATCGATTCTGAGAGAGAGTGACGCTGTTGTTGCTGCCAAATTAGACCCTCATGGCAGAGTCACAAACATATTTATTTAAACTACACATTGAACGGAGAGCACCGAGATTCGTCCTTGGAATTAATGAAGGAGCAACCTTAAAAATCTGCACAGAAAAGACCAATTTAACATTTAATTGTGGAAAGTGACGTGATAAAAGATATGACAAATCTTTGTTTAATTTTGTGTAAATATGGTCATAATACGGGAACTTTATGTATAAAAGTTTTTTCTGAACAGTAGTTATACTTATCTTCGGATCTCGAACATTATTCAAAAAGGAATTTATTAGGCTAAAATTAAGGCGTTGGGATAAAAGTTAGAGTTGAAATATTTCGTTAAAATTTTAAATTCGTTGTGCATATTAATATAACTAGAAGATAAATGATAGGCACGATAAAGCAGGGTTTTAACACTATTACATTTGTAATTGAATGGAATATGACTAAAAAAGTTGAGACCTAAATTAGTAAAAGTTTTTTTCCGATAAATTGAAATGGAATGGTTATTATTATGTTTTGAAATTAATAGATCTAAAAATGGTAAAGAGTTATTTTCTTCTTCCTCCTTAGTAAAGTTAATATTGGTCAGTTGATTATTAAGATAGCCTAAAAAAGGTTGGACTTTTTCTTTATTGGAAAACAGCATGAACGTGTCATCCATAAATCTTTTATAAAAATTAGGTTTAAATGCAAGAGGACAATTTTCCAACCATAACGATTCATAATGACACAAGTAAACGTTAGCCAATGTGGCGCTAAGTGGAGAGCCCATCGCTAATGAATCAGTTTGAAGATATAAATTATTATTAAAGAAAAAATAAGTGTCATTGGTGGCTAAATTTAATAAAGTTTTGAATTCTTGCTTTGAAAATCCTTTAAAGTTATCTACGGCTTCGAAGATTTTATCCAATAAAATGTTTACTGCTTCGTTAATAGGGATATTAGTATATAAAGACTCAATGTCAAAACTAGTCATGTAGTTATTATTCAATTCACCGTATGTATCTAATGAATCTTTAAAGGAGTATGAAATTTTAATTGTATATTCGTTTGTGGAAAATGAGGAAATAATGGGAACTAAAAATTTAGCTAGTTTATAGTTGTGGGTATTAAAAGCAGCTAATATTGGTCGAAATGGCAAATTGGGTTTGTGCACTTTAGGCAGTCCATAAAGAACACCTGGTGACGATCCTCTGGAATATATTTCGTTAAATGCGTCCTTACCTAATTTTCCCTCGTCGCTAAGCTTTCGTAGAAATCTATTTATCCTATCTTCCAATTTTAGAGATAAACCAACAGGATCAATCAACATCGACTCTTTTAAATTTTGAAATATTCAACAGAACTACACCGTGTCCTTTGTCTGGTTTGCAAATGGTTAATGATGTATCATTTTTTAAAATTTTCAAAGTTATGAAATCGGACTTTTTAATCAAATATGAAAAAACCTAAGCTAACCATCAATTAGACTTACGAATATTAGAGTCACTTTATACAAATACTATAAACCCCTCATTAAATAAAGATAATGGACCTTTTAAGCTACAGTTATTTTAATAGGAGAATATAATAATTTTTTAACCTTTTGTTTTTGATTATTGATTTTATAACATCTTTTTCGTACCAATTTCAATGTTTTTGTATTTATTTACTATCTATAAATATTGTACCATTTTTATTTTTCTTTTTATTTTTGCTTTATTATTCATTATTATTATTATTATTATTATTATTATATATTATTATATATTATTATTATTATTTTTCAGTCAATTTATTTATTATATTATTATTATTATTATTATTATTATTATTATTATTATTATTATTATTATTATTATTATTATTATTATTATTATTATTATTATTATTATTTTTTATTATTAGTGTTATTGTTGTGTTTGTTATTGTTACGTTATTAAACGTACGATTATTTTTATTATTATTGATTATATTATATATTATATATATTATTATATATATATTAATTAATAATAATTATTATTTTAACGCTGCTTTTATATATTCTTATCAAGACATTTTTCAACTACTAAACAGATAATTATTAAACAGCCAACCAACTAACTGTTAACTACAATAGCCTACTTTAGCCTGATTTGACTTTTCATATATTTGTCACATTTAGAGATAAGTGGAATGTTTTAGAATTTGAACCTTTTACTTGTGTTATTTTATTTTATTATATTTTATCATTATATTATCCTGATGATGAGAAACGTTATTTTCTCGAAACGTGGAATCTAAGAAAGAAAATAAAAATGTTCAGAGCTTTGATTCTCTTATTTATAATAAAAATAAGATTCCAGAAAAACAGAAGCAGGAACATATAATATATATATATATATATATATATATATATATATATATATATATATATATAATATATATATATAATATATATATATATATATATATATATATATAATATATATATATTATAATATATATATAATATATATATATATATTATATAATATTATATATATATATATATATAGATAATATATATATATTAATATATATATAATTATAATATATAATATATAATATAATCCAGTAGCACACTTTGATTGTAAACAAAAAGCAAACCACCACCAATCGCATCAGGCCCCCACTTAACCCTCATAGAGACCGTCAGACCTGGACCCAAAAAGGGCTCCTATGCCCTTGTGTCATGGGATTCACGAATTTTATCATACTCCTGGTTATCCCAAAACCCCCGAGATCACTCCTAGAAGGCACCTTTATTCTCGCCTCTGCCAAACTCAACATTTTCTCTCCTTCAAACATCGTTTACTGACTCAATCCACTTTTCTCTTCGTCTCCCAGGCCGTCGGTTCGCCAACAACTTGCCATATACATCCGCTTTAACCAACTGGACTATCAATTCATCCTTTTCCACATGAGTAAACCATCTCAACATACTTTCATGTATTCTCTCGTTTTATCCCTTTCTTCACACCACACAACTCTCTAAACGTTCATTCCTCATTTTATTAATTCTTTCTATATCTATCTATCTCCCTTAAGATGTGTCCATCTGAACAACATAACTTTAGATCTATTACTTCTTATCCAGACCATAGTCTCACTACTATACAATAACACATAACAACATACCCTCATGTAAGACCTTAGCGCACTCAAGACTTAGTCCCTTTATATTCACCAATGATTTAATTGCACCAGCCACCTTCCTGCCATTCACAACTTTCCTACTACACTCTGCATCATCTGTTCCCTTCTATATATATAATATATATATATATATATATATATATATATATAATATAATATATATATATATATATATATAGTATATATATATATATATATTCATATATATTATATAATATATATATATTGGAAGGAAGCGCGCGAATGGTTAAGAATAAGAATAAGGGGAACCTGCTTTAGAATAATGAATAGGGATGGTGCTTTCGTAGCTGATGAAATAGATGTGTGGAGGGAACACTTCAAAAATTTGCATAAAGTTGGCATGCATTAATGAAGAGGTGAATGTGTGTGGGTTTGAGGGTAGCCAAGAAGAAAAGAGGTTTTGGGATGAGTAGATAGTAAGGAGGATTTTCATGGTAGAGTGAGAAAGTTAAAGCATGGTAAATCTGCAGGTATAGATGAGATTACTGGTAAAATGATCAAGAATGGAGGCGAGATGGTGATTAGTTTTATTTGAAGTTGTTGTTACAAACCTTTATGGAGGGTATAAGTTCCAAGGAGATTGAGGAGAGCTAGTAATATACCCTTATATCTAGGGTAAGGGATAAGGGGAACTATAGAGGAATTAGTTTATTGAGTATTGTAGGGAAGTTATATGCTGGTATTTTGCGTTGAAAGACGGTATGTCATGTGGACTGAAGGATGTGTGAAAGAACAAGTGCATTAAGAATGTAGGAGGATGGTGGATCAAATATTTTACATTAAAACGATTGAGAAAATTAGAGAGAGGAAGAATAAATTGTATTTAGGTTTTATGAACTTGCAACAGGCATATGACAGAGATTAATAGGGAAGCCCTTGCCAGGTGATAGTGATATATGATGTTGGTCATAGAGCTTCTGAATGGAATCAAAAGATGTATGACGTCGCGTGAAGCGTGTGTAAATAATTAAGTTGAAAGTGATTTGGATTTAATGTAATAGCGGATATAGCAGAATGTATTACGGCTCCTTGCGTATTAATTTGTTTATGGATGGGTTATGAAAAATTAGAGGTAGGGTGGCAGGAGGTCTTTAGAATGATGATAAGGAAGGAGTGGAGTCCCTACCTATGATGCGAATGATTTGTTGGGCGAATCTGAAGAGAATTTGAGAGGATTCGTAGAGGGGGTTTTCAAGGTGTGTAAAATGAAGGGTTTGAAAAGAAATTTAGATAAGAGAAGTTATGTATGATTGAGGAAATCCGGGTTTGAATAATGTTAGATGTGAGTTAACTGAAAAGTATCTGATGTTTAAATAATCTAGGATATAATGTTGGATAAAAGGGAACCAGATCAGTTGCAGCTATGATGTAGTAGGAAAAATTGGAATGGTAGAAGGGTCTGGTTGCAATTAATCGTGTGGGATGTTTTAAAGGACTAGTCTTGAATGCGCTAGGGTTTTGCATTAGGTATGTTTTACCTGTTGTAAGCTTATATAATAGTGAAATATGTCTGTAATAAAAGTTCATAGATCTAAGGTTACAATTCTTAGATGGACAATTTTAGTTCTTTTAGTGTTAAGAATTTGATAAAATGAGGAATAACGCATTAGAGTTGGATGGTGTGAAGAAAGGCGTAAATTAGAGAATAAACGAAGAGTACATTGAGATGGTTGGATCATATGGGAAAGATGGATGATAGTCGTTGGTTAAAGGCGATAGTAAGTTGGTGACGTGTGCTGGAATCACCGCCTGGGAAGCCGAATAAAAAGTGGATTGAGTCAGTAAAGGAATGCCTGAAGGAGAGAAGGGAGTTTGGCAAAGGCGAGAAAAAGATCATAACAGAACGTTGAATGAACCGTTTGTGAGGGGGTATAGTGTGGCTTTGCCCAGGGGATAAACCCCACATTGAAGAGATACTACAGATCTCGTGAAACCAGGTGGATTTTCTGACTGCAACGAGTTCTCCACTAAGGTAAATAAGGGATGTAAAGTTGGTTTCTTTTGATTGCGTTCATTGTTTCTTTTACTACTTTTCGTTCCGGGTGTGCTCGCACCTCACGCCACAAATCTGGGGATAGGTATATATATATATATATATATAGTAAGTATATATAGTATATATTAATATATATATATATATTATATATAGTATATATATATATATATATAATATAATATATAATATAGCCTATATATATATATATTATGATATAGGCCTATATATACCTATCTATATATATAATATATATATATATATATATTATATATAATATATATATAATTATTATAATATATATATAATAAATATTATATATATATATACTATATATATATATATATAAATATATAATATATAATATATAATATATATATATATATATCAATAATATATATGCCTGATATATAGATATATATATATATATAGATATATATAAATAAATATAATTAATATAGATATATAGCCTAACCGAACTATATTGTTATAGCATATATTATCTAGCATATATACTATAGGAGAATGATGAAGCTAAGTATATCGTATAAAATATATATATATATATTATATATATATATTATAGTATATAGTATATATATATACCAATCATTTCTTTATCGAATATACATATACAACGCTCTCTCTTGTGTATTATATATAATATATATTATATATATATATATATATAATATATAATATATAATAATGATATATATATATATATAGGCCTATATATATATATATATATATATATATATATAATACCTACCCACATATCTGGGGATAGGGTATATATATATATATATATATTTGTTTTTTTTTAAAAAGCCTTTTTTTATAAAACTAGGTGAGTGGCTGATTAAAAAAAAAATTTTTTTTTTTTTTTTTTGCAACCAAAAAACTAGGTAATTGTTTTCAGTAGCCTAAGCATTCATCAGGACTGACAGCTGTCTAAACAGCACAGCAGTAATTTAAAACTCAAACTGCGTCAGTCACATCCCTGCAAGTTAAAACTGTGAACTTTTTAATCTTTAACTAACTTGATTATTCATTGTCACTAGAACTAAAAACATATCTAAAAATAATGAGTAATTTGAGCATTTTAGGTCAATGACTGAAATCACTAAAGTAAGTTAATTCAAAAAAATTATCGGAATTACCTTGTGGAATAATGACTATACGTTAAAAGATAAACTGTATCCCAAGCCCATATGTTTGAAGAATCACTGCTATCAAAATTAAGCCCAGATAAATGGTGGAATATGCATATTAATTTGAAAAAATGTACTGTTAAAGTTAAAAGATAGGTTTTGCCAGTTTTTGACATCCTCAACATTCATGCCCCAGCCAAGTTCTAGATCAATTAAAAGAATTGTCTCTACTTTTGGTCTTGTTGGGTTAAAAGTTTGAAATAAACTTAGGTCAGAAAAAGCTCAAAAACTTCTAAGGATATATAGATATCTAAGACAGGCCTTAAATTGGGATGGAAATAAAATGGAAAATTTTCTGAACATTTTTTAGGTTTGACCAAAGTTACAAATTAGTTTTATAGTTTATTTCATATTGTATAAAATAATGGAAATTCAAAATATATGATTGCAAATTTATAACCAAAAGGGAAAGAATTATTACATTATTTACTGAAAAGTTTTTTATTTAGGTGCATAGGTATATTAATATATAGGTATTATCTTCTAGTATTAACCATTAAGGATACATCATTGAGTAAAATTAAAAATTCATTTTTTCATTCTCCTTTATTTCAAATATTTAAAAAGGTATATCAGTGCAAATCTTGAATAAGATGCAACTGGTTCACTAAAAAGGAAACAATAATATACTTGTTATTATTGCATATTAATAATTTATAAAAATATCTCTTAAATTGTTGAAAATAACCTCTAAAATTTAAAACACCCTCTTGTAGCTGTTTTTTTTTTTGTTTGTTTTTTTAAATGCAATCCTGGTGAGATGCTTTAATGGTCTCTCTAAATAAGTTCTCCCCTTATTTACAAAACGTTTCTTATGAAGACTCTTTTATACGTTTTATCAGTTTCAAGTTTTTCAATCGTATTTAATTTTTGTAATTCACAGTGTTTAAACCTGCAGTATACCCTTTGAACAAAACACCTTTTGTGATGGTGGGGGGGAGGATCACAGATGCCATTTTTGAAATTGTATTGCAAAATGGTTCATGGTTTTGTTTGTTTCGTTCTTTTATGTTAGTTTCCCCTGATCTTTCCCTAACCTTACATCATAGGTCTATCATACTATTGTTTTATTTGTATTTCTCATTGTCATTGCATTTTATATATTAACTTTTAGTTATTTTTACCATATATAATATTTTTACCCTTCCCCGCATCTTATTTTAGCTATTTTTCAACTCCTCTTATTCCATTTATGCAGTGTGACGTACCTTCCTTCTCTGAAAGATGATGTCCTCCCCTTTTCCCATGACAACCCGTAGATCTTATCCGTGCCTTTTCCCGCATCGATTCTTGATCCATCTCAACTCTTCCCCGCGGATGAGTGTACAGGTTAAAAAACTGCCGTCCTTGTTCTCCTTAGACCTGATCGCCAATTTGTGGGGCACCACGAAACCTTCACTAACCAGTGCAGCAGGCTGTCCCCCACTAATTGGCGACAGTCTAAGAGAAAAAGGACCAGTTTTTAACCTTACACCTCATCCGCGGAAGGAGTGAGATGTGATCAGAAAGAATCATGCGGAAAAGCACCGAAAAGAGTTATAGACTTTCATGGGAAAAGGGGAGGACATCATCTTCAGAGAAGGAAGGTACGTACACACTGCATTAAATGAATAAGAGCAGTTGAAAAAATAGCTAAATAAGATAGCGGAAAGGGTAAAAAATTATATATGGTAAAAAAAAATAAAAAGTAATAATAATAAAACTGCTCTGACAATGAGAATACAAATAAAACAATAGTATGATAGACCGTATGATGTAATGTTAGGGGAAGATCCAGGAAAATC
>JABUQX010017615.1:0-2500 GCA_015478945.1 Trachelipus rathkii | reverse complement strand
TACTCCTCTCCTGTTTATTGTGGTGTTCGCTTAGGGTCTGTTCCGATCCTCCAACTGTTAAATTTTTCAATTCTCTATCCTTCCACTCATTTTAAATCGTTCTCTTTTTCATATAAAGTTGCCTCTCGTCTTCAGCTTTCCGATTCTGTTCTTGCGGATCTGTTGGAATTTCCCTGTGGGTCAGCGCAACCTGTGGAAATTTCAAAACTCTAATAATTCTTCATAGTCTCCCTTCCAAAACGCCTGCCTAAGTTAATAGTTCCTTAGACGGCCTGTAACGTCTCAAGCCTGTGTACAGCATAAACATCTTGGTTTGAACATTAAACAACAAACTTGTCTGGAAACCTCATATCACAACAGTTGCTAATGGGCCTCAAAGAAGCTGGAGTTCTGTTCAGGACTGCGAAAAAAAATTTCTCCTACATAGCTACTCCGGTATTTAAGGGCCTATTCCCCCGTGTTTGGAGTACTGTTTCTCACATTGGCAGCGGGCTCCGGATTTCAACCTTCCTGAATAGGTTAGTCTAAAGCTAAGAGATTTAATTAATAAAGCTGGTTCCCATTACTTTCAAAACTCCCGTTGACCTCTCTCTGCGACGTGAACATTGCGCGCTCTCTCTCTCTCTCATTTCTATAGAGTTCCACAACGGCCAGATGCTTTGGGGAAGTGACCTCTTGCATTCCGAGCCACTATTGCCGTCGCAATGTCGTAAGACACAAAGGCTGCCGCACCTCTCTCGCATGAATTCAGTCGAGGAAATTGGCAAAAACCCAGACTCCCTCGTTGTGTGCCTCTTTTCCAGTCACATCTTTTATTGAACTCTGCCGCGTCTCAAAGCTAACTGTTCTCCTCTCACACAATCTCTCTTTCCCTTTTTTAAATCCCACGCTTGCTGACCTGAAAGACTTGATTTCAGTTTGGTGGGTTTCCTTTATGTATTTTGTTTCCTGTCCACTCCTTGAATAAAAAGGTCCAACTGTAATCTATAATCTGAAAAAAAATAGATATTGAGCTTCAAAAGTTGTTTAAGTTTAACATACAAAACGAAGAAGAAGAGATTTTGTTTCAAACAAATTTAATTCTATGTGTAACTTATATTTATAGTTGGTTCTATTTTTGCAAAAGTAGGTAGACTTTTATGCACTCTGGGACATTTGCTTTTAAAATTTAATTTTCTGGGATGTTTCTTTCATAACTACGTTATATATAGATATTATATATTGATATATATATATAATATATATATAATATATATACTATAATATATAATATATATATATATAATTAATTATATATATATATAATATATATATATATATATATATACTATAATATATATATAATTAATATATATATATATATATATATTTTTTTTTTTTTTGAAGTACGATCTCTTCCCTTCCTATTTACAATGGAGATCTTTTTAGGTTTAAGATTGAAGTATAGAGCTTGTTATTACCTTTCAATTGTACTTTAGAAAGCCTAAGTTGCTACTAGATAATACTTTTTAATAGTATACTGATCACTAATACTGCTATTCGACCTTATTAATTATTCGAACGCACGGCGATTTGTCTACGGGGGTTCTGTCCCCGAATCCCCACCTCCGACATGTGAGTGATGGGAAAATAAAAAAAATATTGATTCATCAAAAAAAAAAAAGCATCTGGCATTTAGGATTTTCTCATTGAAATCGGCGTACGTCCATTAATTTATTAAATAAAGGACCCATACTTTTAATACTTATTCAAAGTACACTTACTAATACTACTACTGCTTATTACTGCTAAAGTCAGCATGGTATGCGGTAATTCACAAAGAATTTTATGATCTAAACTCAATTTCGAATTTTAGTACTTTCTTTAAAGTGTGTGTTCTATAGTTTTAGTCTTTTATTTGATCACAAAGCAGCTATAAACTAATTTTAAGAATTCTAGTAATAAGGACCTTATTTTCTACCAGCAGTGTTGAAACACATAATCACTGTTAATATAAATAATGGTGAAGATTTTAATAGTTTTGTAAACCACAAAAAACATAGAATGTAGTTATATCTCTGTTTTATAAAGCGAGCCAAACATAATCAGAAAGAAATTATATTATTTTTAATCATTTTATTTATTTATTTTTGCTGTAGAGTTACCTAAATGAATAGAGCCGTTTAAAATTAAGATATTTAACTTAATAAACAGAAGTTTTCATTTCAGTATGGTTTAATTGATGTTAAAAACAAATGTTTTTTTGCTTTATCTAAAATATACCCACCATACCTCGGTCTTCTGGATTGAACTTTCCGCTCCGAAGTATATAGTATATATACCTTTATATATAAATATATTATATATATATATATATAGAAAATAATATATATATATATATATAGATATCCATAATAAAAATTTTTTTTCATTAATGGAAATTTTATGTATTTTTATAGATTTTTTAAAGGTTTTTTTATTCTGTCTTATTATTATAACTTATATAATATGAGTTAATTTT
>JABUQX010017614.1:30000-34761 GCA_015478945.1 Trachelipus rathkii | reverse complement strand
TAGACTATATATAATACCTACATATTTATAATAATAATCTAATAATATATATATATCAATATATATATTATATAATAATATATTATATCTATATATTATTATATTATATATATATATATATATATATATATAATTTAATTATATATAATATATAATTAATATATATTTATAGTAAATATATTATACAATTATAATATATTTAATATATTTATATATATATATATATATATATATAAATGATATGTATATATATACTATATAAATTAATATATATTAATATATATATATATTATTTATATATACGTATATATATATATATATAATAATTTATATATATATATAAATATAATAATATATTAAATAATAATATATTAATATTTATATAATATAATATATATTAAAATAATATATATATATAATATATATATATATATATAAATAATTATACTATAATAATTAATATATTATATCAATATATATATATAATTATACTATATATATATAATCTAATAATTTATATTATTTAACAATTAAATTTATTTATTAAATCTATATATTTCTCTTAATATAATTATATATTTTAAATATAATTATATATATATTAAATATTATAATATTTATTATATATATATATATATGTATATATATATTATATATATATAATTATATTAATTAAATATATATATATAATAATATATTATTTATATATAATTATATATTATATATAAAATTATTACATATTTAAATATAAATATATATATATATATAGTATATATTATATATATAGTATATATATAATTATATGATACAAATTATTTTCCTATATATTATAATAAATTAATAAATATTATAATCATAATTAATTTATAATATATGTATATATAATATTATATTTTATATTATAAATTATATTAATATCTATATAAATATTATTTTAATTATACCATTATTTATTATATTTTAAAATATATATTATTTAATATATATATTCATATATATATATAATATTTATATATATATATATATATAGTATATATTTGATTATATATATAATATTAATATATATTATATTTAGTAATATGATTATACTATATAATATATAGTATTATATATATAATATTAGATATAATATATATTATAAATTATATATATATCAAACACTATATACTCATATACTCTCACTCATCTCAAATACTACTATGATATACTCACATAAACTCACTCACTCTATAAATAAGTGTGAGAATACAATATAATAATAATACCTATACATTAACATAAAATAATTTTATTACGCTCCTTCACACATTTATAATATATATATACTACAAACACATATAAAATTAAAACTACTAAAAATACAAAAGAACGATGTTTCAACCTAAATCTCTAACCTCTCACTATATACTACTCTACTCTACCCCTCAATATAATAAATATTATATATAAAGAATTAATGATCACTCTACATCATTATATATATAAATAATAAATATATATATAAATATACACTATATAAAAACTAAATAATATAAAAATAACTAAATATATCTATACTATAATATTATAACATAAGCATCTTTGTTATTAAGCGAAAACTTAGTTAATCCGATGATACTACTCCTACAACCAATATTAATAGTGCTACCAATAATATAACAATATAATTCCAACATACAAAAAAAATCTATATAACAAAATACTCATACAAGAAAATCACTTGCGAATATAATATGTCAAAATGAATAAAACTTTTTCAACTTAATTCATTTACCTCATAATATACTAATCACTCAATACGTTATATAACACTATTATTAATAGATATATAATATACAAAAATCTAATATAATAATATATATAGCAATACTATACACTCAATACACACACCCTCGATAATTCTAGACAATAATAACTAACTATAATAAAAAAAGACACCAAATTACTTAAAAGATATAATCATATATATATACTACTTATAGATATATATTTAATATATACTACCCACTAAACTAGATTTCAAAATACAAACTAAAACTATATATACCTATATCAATATATGATTAACTATAATATATTAACTTATATATATATAAATAAATAATCCGAAGATGTATTAATACATTAAAAATTTTATATTTATCTTACCCTAAATAAGATTTTATTATTATATATTATATATCATATATATTATTAATAAATAAATTATAATTTTATATATATATTATATATAATATTAAATATATATATGATAATTTGATCTCTAAAATATAATATAACTATTATATATAATATAATATATATATATATAGTATATATATACCTACTATAATATATCATAATATCCGATTACTAACATATACAACTATTATATCTCCACTTAAAATTAGATATATAATGTAGACTATAATGATATATTTAGAATGCAATCTTATAGCGGACCTTTTTTTTTCTACTATATATATATAATGCCCTAATACACAATATATATATATATAAATACTACTAAATAATTATATAATCATAATATAAAAAAAGTAACTAATATAACAATTAACTTACGGTGGTTACATATATCCTACGCTAAAACCTACTAGAACAACAATAACATAAAATAAACCCCACATACTAACCAATGAAAAGATGAATCTCATAATAAATTTAATATATAATACTTGATATATATAATATTAAATATTACTTATTATATTATTAGTATAATCAAATTACATAGTATATATTTACTTAATAATATATTAAATTAATATTAAAAGGTATAATACTAAAATAATTAATAAATATAATGTATTTAATGCACATCCATGAATTAAATCTATTATATATATCTATAGCCTATAGTATAATATATATATATGGAATAAGTATCTTATAACTTTAGTAAATAAATTAAATAGATATATTTTCTTTACTTACATAGTTAATATATATATATATATATGAATTATTATATACATAATATATTATATAATATAATATATAGTATATATATATCTTTTTTGTTTCTGTTATTTTTATTTTATTTTTTAACTTAAAGTTATCTAACAGTTAGATAACCTAAGTATATGAAGAGAACTGAAAGAGAGATCAAGACAAAAATAGGATTATTTCAACAAATATATAAGCAGTACTTTGAGAAGCTTCGTTCGTAATAAGATTTAACTTTATAGATCAATAGCATACAGCTACTAAATTATTTTTTGTTAATTGAGTTATAAATATATTTCTATAGAATATTAACATTTTATCTGAAATTTCATCACAGATTTTTATTTTTTTTATAGTAATATCACATTGATAAGTTTAAACTTATTTATTTTTTTAAGATATTAATAATAATTCGACTATTGCAAATTACTAAGTCGTAAGTGCGAACAGCCCTTTTTATATATAATCGATATATACTCAATATATTATTATTACTTTATATTGATATATATATATATATATATTTTAATCACTATATATATAATATATATATATAATAGTAATATATATTTAATATATATCTCCTATATATATATATTAATATTAATTATATATAATATATTATATTAATATTATATATATTATATATTATATTAATATATCAATATATATAAAGTTAACAATTAGTTTAAAAGGTTAATGTAATAACTTTTTGAGAAATAATAAAAACTGTTCTCATTGATATAATACTTATATAAATTAAATTCAAGACAAATCAGTATTCTCTGAACCTTATACAACTCATTTCCTATTAATTTTCTTATATTACCGAAACTCACTTCACATCAAAAATCGTACTACATGATCGCCAAAGAAAAATCCGTTTCCATTTCGTATGCATTCATCGAAATATTTTTTATAATTTTGTCATAACTTTATTATGTTTATTTGCGACTAACATAACACTATGTAGCATACGAACTCGGGATTTACAATCGATCCTTGGCACCTCGATCTGTTTTAGAATCATTTGGAAATATATACCAACATTCTCGACATTAGTACAATCACTTACAAAAACAGGGATTTAATTCCCACAAGCCAAATCTTACAAAAAAAAAATCTTTAGACCCCTTATTAACAGCTAAGTCAATATTTAAAAGTTCCCAGCCAAAAAAATCGTCCCATATCTCTTAGTTAATCCATCGACTCTATATTTTCTATTAAAAATATATTTATATATGTTAATCACCTTTGGCATTTTTAAATAGGAGAGAAAATTTTTCGTTTATTTTAAAGTATACTATATTTAAGAATAAAAATTTAGCTAATATTTTTTTACTTTCAGGTATACTTAGCGCAGGAGCTTCGGGCCCCTCGATTTTTTTTATTAATTCACACTTATATTCTAATAAAAAAATAATAATCGAAGATTTAAAAAAAAAAAAAAAATGAACCGTATATTTTTGCCAGACGACGTTTCAAGCCCTTCTCCAGAAGTTCCGTTAAAACTCCCATAGACTTTTAATTCTTTGACCTCATCAAGGTATAGGTCTCATCTTTCAGTATTAATATTTCAGGACATTTTACTACATTAGTGATAAAACAGAAAAAAATTCTACTGCCTATACTTAACAAATTTCCTATCCCATACCGGAACTGAGCATGGCCTAAAAAACTAGCACGTGGCCCACTAATTTTTTTTTTTATAAGAAAGGCCTATGGGAAAAATTATATTAACTTTAGATAAGAGGACCGTAACATTTTTTTCCACTAAAGCATACAATAATTTTTATTATGCCCTTCATATATTAT
>JABUQX010017614.1:20000-25000 GCA_015478945.1 Trachelipus rathkii | reverse complement strand
TGATAATTTGATGTTAAAATTTGCTTAGCTTCAATTATTTGCCTAAAGCAGAACCGATTAGCTTACTGCCGGTATGTTAAACAGATTTTTATTGAATTTATTATAGTTTTTATGAGTTTTAGTAGCATAGACAAATAATTCTCTTATAATCTTATTTTCTGTGTGATCAGCTAGTAGTTTGTTTATGTCGATTAGCAACTTGAAGAATGAACGTCTATAGTATCTCTTGCTAATGCTATAAAAAGAAAGTCGATTGAGAGTATGTTATCCAGGTGCCAGAGTGAGTGATATCGTGGATAGGATAGATAGAGAGATTGATTCTACAAATGTTGATTCAGATGTGATTGTGCATGTGGGTACAAATGATATAGGACATAGAAGGTCAGAAGAATTAATAGCAGATTATAGGAGATTGATTCAGAAGATGAAAGCTAGTGGAAGAAGGTGCATGATTTCTGGGATTTTACCTAGGTTAGGTGCAGGTCAGGAATGGGGGAGTAGGGCCTTTAGGTGTAAATGAAAGGATTAGAATTTATTGTTTTCAGAAAATATTAGGTTTTTGGATTTGTGGAGAATTTCTGGACGAAGACTTTTTGCAGCAGATGGAGTTCACTTAAGTCGTAAAGGTGTTGGTTTCAGCACCAGTTTGGAGACTTGTTTAGCAAAAACTAGGTAACGTTGGGGTGATGGGCTAAATCTGGATACGAATAATAGCAATGGTAACGGTAATAGTGGTGATAAATAAAACTAGTGTTGTTACAGGATCAAAGCAATAAAAATAGCAGCATTTCGAATATCAAATTCTATGACAAATGCTCATAGCCTTAGAAATAAAAAAGATGAGCTGATTATTATACCATAAATGAGAATCTAGACATTATTTGCATAACTGAGGCATGGGTTAATGAAGAATTATATGGAGACTCCTTTCAGGAATATGAAATAGACGGATATTCACTTTATTTATACCAGCGTAGAGAAAAGAAGGGTGGGGGTGTGGCACTTTATATTAAAAGCAATATTCAATCTGTATTAATGACTGACTTTAAAACTAATCATGATATTGAATCGGTATGGGTAGATATCCTATGTTCAATAAATCATATAGAATAGGGGCATTTTATAGACCTCCTTGCCAGAGTCAAGAATTAGATGCAGAAATTGTGAAAGAAATTGAGACAGCATGCCACAGTAAAGAAAAAGGTATAGTCATAATGGGTGATTTTAATTTTCCTGGCATTCAATGGGATTCCTTGTCTAATACGGACCTTAGTAGTTCAGTATTTATAAATTGTATACTAGATAACTTTTTGAGCCAGATGGTCCATGAACCCACAAGACACGATGCACTATTAGACTTAATATTAACTAACGATGAAAGTATGGTGGGTGAGGTTAGAGTTGAGGAGAATTTAGGACTTAGTGACCATAATATAATTAGATTTAATATGAATGTGATATCTGAGCCCAAATTGCAAGTTAATAAGGAAAGGATCTTAGATTTCCGAAATGGTGATTTTAACAAATTACGAGACATGCTTAGTATAACTGACTGGGATAAAGAGTTTAAAGACCAAACTGTTTTATCATGGGAACATTTTAAGCAAATTTTAATGAATATTCAGTCAGTATGTTTTAAAGATAAACCCATTAGGGTGGCGAAGAGAAAACCTGTTTGGTGGAATAGAGAGATAAGAGAAAAAAATCAACGAAAAGCGTAGATGTTTAAAATATTCAAGGGTAGTAATAGGGAAGATGATTTAGAAAATTATAGGAAAAATAGAAACGAACTTAACCAGTCAATAAGAAAGGCAAAGAGAGAGGCAGAAATTAATTTAGCAAGGAATAGTAATAAGAACCTGAAGAAGTTTTTTAGCTTTTATAAATTTAAAAGTAAGAATAGGACAATTGGTCCAATTAAAATTGATGAAAATTTAGTGAGTTCAGATAAGGAGTTGGTCAACATTTTCAATGCTTATTTTGCTTCAGTGTTTACAGAGGAAAGATTAGATAATATAATGGTTTGAGACTAATAGTTCTTGTATGCATGTAACAAATAGACTTACAGAATTTGAATTTGACGTAAAAGATATTAAACGTTTATTAGACCATATTGATCCAGGTAAAGCTGAGGGGCCGATTGGAATTATGGGTAAATTCTGGAAAGAGGGTAGTATCAGCATTGCAAAGGCACTGTATTTGATTTTTAAGCGATCTATAACATTTGGTGAGGTACCAGATGACTGGAAAACAGCATATGTTGTGACTTGTGCCTATTTATAAGAAAGGTAGTAAGGAAGATTTGGGAAATTATAGGCCAGTTAGATTAACATCTCTGGTTGTGAAGGTTCTGGAAAAGTTACTGAAAGGTCATATAGAGAAACATTTAGAAGATAACAAAGTATTGTATGACTCCCAGCACGGTTTCAGAAAGGGTAGGTCATGTCAGACAAACCTTGTAGAATTTATGGAATACATTACTGACTGCATTGACCAAGGAGATTCAGTTGATATTATATATTTAGACTCTAGCAAAGCTTTTGATAAGGTACATAAGGCTGATGAAGAAGTTATTGCAATGTGGTATAGGTGGAGTGGTAGGCCTACATGGTTGGATTAAAGAGTGGTTGCAAAATAGAAAACAGTGTGTACAACTAAATGGCACAAATCATCATGGGAAGAAAAGAAGAGGGATATATGGTTCAGTGCTGGGGCCACTATTGTTCCTCATATATATAAATGATTTAGACCAGGGACTTAAATGCAAGGTTTCTAAGTTTGCAGATGATACTAAAGTGGCCACCTCAGTTAGAAATAGTGAAGGGATGTATAAAGATTCAAATGATCTTGATAAACTTCTTGATGGGCAGATAAGTGGCAATGAATTTTTAATAGTAAAAGTGTAAGGTTCTTCTTCACCTAGGTTGCTCAAATAAAAGTTTATTAACTACGATATGAATGGGGATTACTTGAGTCTGTGGACCAAGAAAGATTTAGGTGTGATTATAAGCAGTAATTTGAAAGTAGCTAATCAGTGTTTGGAAGCTAGGAATAAAGCTAATAAGATGCTGGGCATAATAAATCGCAATGTTGTTTACAAGAGCAAGGAAGTAATAAGTAAACTGTATAATAGCTATGTCAGGCCAGTAATAGAGTATTGTGCACAAGTTTGGGCCCTTATTTAAAGAAAGAATTATATGTTAGAGAGAGTGCAACGTAGAGCAACAAGGATGATTTCAGGGTTTGAGGGTAAGAGCTGAGGAGAGGCTGAAAGGAGTTAGGAATGTTTCTGTAGAAAGATTTCTCAGAGGGACATGATACAAGTCTACAAAATATTTATCTACTGATAATACGGAGACCAACAAATTTTTCATAGTAGAGCATGACAGGTGACCAGGGGCATAATAAGAAAATTAAAAAAGAGTACATCTTGATATAAGAAAGCATGCATTCATTAATAGGGTTGTTAAATTTTGGAATGGCTTGCCACAGGAGGTTGTTACTAGACTCGATTAACATTTAAGAAAAGGTTGATGGGTATATGGATGTATTGGGTATCTTATAATATATTTAGACGAAGCCAAATTATGGGTTTTAGTTACAGTAGTTATTAATGTTAGATCGCATGTGTGATCATAACTTAGTTATTAATGCATGTGGGATGGTTTGGGTATTATATATATATATATATATATATATATATTATTATATATATATATATATATATATATATATATATATTATATATATATATATATATATATATATATTATTATATATATATATATTATATATATATATATGTATATATATATATATATATATATATATATATTATTATTTATATATATATATATATATATATATATATATATATATATATATATATATATATATATATATATATATATATATATATATATATATATATATATATATATATATATATATATATATATATATATATATATATATCATTATTTTTGACTAAGCCAAATTGGTAGATTTTTAGTTACAGTAATTTGACAATCCCTAGGGTGCTTTGTAGATTTGCATGAGCTTGTTTGGTTAGTGGGTTGACTGGGACGGTCTCGATAGGCCCATGTGGCTTCTTACTGTCTCTATATTCTTAATGTCTTAATGTCTTGAATGACTGGACAGAAAAGACGTAGGGGTGGGGGTAATCTGGTGGTCTCTATTGACTTTGCCAACGTCTGTGGCCTAAATACTAATCATGAATATGTGGAATATCAACTCTCTAACTCTCAACCTAGCATATTATTAATTTTTTACCCAGCTAGCTAGGGATTCTTTTTCACATAAAATTTCCTCTTTGTGGGATGATTCATTTTGCATAACTGCGTCGATATGAATAACGAAAATTGGTTAGAACGCATAGTTTATATTCCATTCAGAATAGACATAAATTTTTATATAAAAAGGAAAAGTTATTCAGAATAATTTGATGTTTATTCACTTTTAATTTTAACTCATTTCATAATTTAGAATGATCTTTCTGGAAAAGAACTGCTTTGTTTGTAAGGTTCGCTCTCATAAACAAAACAGAAAACCTTAGATCACCGATCCAAATATTTATGGCATCAAATAAAAGAACATCCTGGGTTTTTATTTGGGGTAACATTGAAAATTCTCTCGGCTAGTTGTTGTATTGTCTTGAACTCGTGAAGACCTAGTACATAGTATAAATTTATATATTATTTATACTGTGGTCAGTATCTGTCTACCTTGAGGGACGGTGCTTACCCTTCGTTGCTAAGGTCCGCGTTCAAAAACAAAACAAAAATGACCATGAAATATAGCATGTCTCCCAAGTTTATTTTATTTTACTTTTATTTTATATACTATTTATTATGTTTTCATATGTATATTATTTTCTATATATTCAAGTTTTACTTTTCTTTATATTAATTTTAGCATTTATGTGCAAGGTGAAACAAAAAGTATGTTTAGTGCCGATGTTGAGGTTATACCACGACAAA
>JABUQX010017614.1:0-10000 GCA_015478945.1 Trachelipus rathkii | reverse complement strand
ATGGGAACTACAGCCTACAGGCCTGTGGAGATGGCAATTTTTTTGCCAGCTCCATTTTAAAATACCTACCTCCAACTCTACATTTTAAAATTTTTCCAACTCTTCCTCCAGCATTTTAATATGCAGCTCTTGAAGCCCCTTTATTTTATGGGAATTTTTTTTTTTTTTTTTGACTCTGGCCCCACCCATATCTTTACAACTCCCGACTCTAGAGCCCACTGACTTGTAGTATTTTAATGTGCCATTATAGACCTATTGTATTTCAAATAGTTCTAAAAATATGAGATTATTGTTAATAAAGGCAAGGTAAACATTTGTACCATTTTGTCAATTTGTACCATATACATATTTGTAAGAAAATGCTTTTGGTCCTCTCCACCTAGTGTCTACACTGAGAATATGTTTAATCAAGCTGGCAACATCTACAGCTCAAAAAGAAATTGACTTTCACCTGAAAAAGCAGATATGTTTCTATTTTTGCTCCACATATTGTGAATCTTATACTTTTAATAATTTAATATATCTGATTATATTAATATTAATTCTTCAATATTTTAAAGGAATAAATTATAGTAATTAATAATGATTTATGACTAAGATTCTTTTGTTTTATTAATTAAATAATAAAAATTGCAACTTTTATTAATTTATTGTTGAACTCCATAAATTGTTTAAATTGAAAATTAGATTTTTATTATTCATCTGAGTTTTATGAAATATTTAGTGTAAATATGGACTATGTAAAATTTAATAATTAAACAAGTTACAAAACTTCAATAAATATAGTCTACAGCAGTGGTTCCCAAACCTTTCCTATTTGTAACACCCTTGCTTAACTCAGGTTTACCCTTGGCACTCTACATCAAGTTCTAATTATTTTTTCTTTTAAAAATCAGTTATTATTTTATTTTTATTATTTTATTGGAAGATAAAACTGAAAATGGAAATACAATTCTGAAATTTTTTTAATGTTCATGTCACCTCAGTGGGGAAGCTGTATCACCCCAAGGTGCTGCGGCACACACTTTGGGACCACTGTTCTACAGGTTTATACCCTCTATATATTAGAAGTATCCAAACATAAGGAAATCTCCTTATAGTTTTTTTTTTAATTTTTCATGCAGAGGGTATTAAATTTTAGTTAAATGTGAAAAAGCAAAAATTTGTTCTAATATGCATCTAAGTTTTTTAAAATGAAATTATAAGGGTAAATAGAATTTAATGTTATACAACTTATGTTTAAGCCATTTTTTTTATTCTTTATACCACATTTTTATGTTCTTCTTACCCAGCCATTTGACCTCTGGGCACAACACCATGCCCAATTTGCATAGCTGGGCATGCCGCAACGATTTTCGGCTATTCGGCTAATCGGCTACGCCGCACTATCAATTCTTATAGCCGTAGTCGTAGCCGAAATTTTTTTTTAAATAGTCAGACAAGCCAACGACGCACTGCATTTTTCCGCGGCTATCGTTTCGGCTATGGAATTTTTTTAAATTAATTAAGTGAACCCTAACTCCGTTCTCCCTGATGACAAGTCACTTTCGAAAACGGGTTTTATATTGGTATGAAAAAGGCGTGGCATTGTAGTGATAAGTGTGTAATAATATTTCAGTCTTTAGTCTTATACTAATCTTACTAATAAATTTCAAAAGCAAAAAGAAAGAAATTGCAACCTGTTTTAAAAACACGCATTTTATTCAAAAATCCTCTTGTGAGGTTTCTTTCATGTTATATTTTATTAATACGGATTATATTATTTTACTAAGTAATTAAAGTAATAATTATTATTAATTACTAATACTGATTAGTAGTTACTATTTACTAGTAATTAATTACTAGTAAATATATATATTAACAAATTAATAATATTTTATTTATAATATAATATAAAATATAATATATATATATATATATATATATATATATAATATATATATATATATATATATATATATATATATATTATAATATATATATATATATTAATAATATAATATATATCATATATATATATATATTATATATATATATATATTAATTAAGATTTACTTAATTTATTCATATACTGAAATTTAATTAGAATAACTTTGTATAAAGCATAAACATAAAATTATTAAAATAATTAAAAAATACATGGAAGTTTGTACTAGGACCAGAGGTCGTTCTGAGACAGTTCAGCCGCTGCCAGTAGTAGCTTAAAGAGCAGCTCTCCCATTTTAAATAAGAGCTGTGACATGGACAGCCAAAGATCTCTTACTGATCCTGTCATAACCCTTGGATTGTTGAGGAACGAGGTATCCTGAAACCAAGCCAAGAGGGCAACGAGGATGCCGTCAAAGAGTTGAAAAGCTATTTTGCTCACTCTTGAGAGGTAAAAAACTCGTCCATTCTATAGTAAAGACTAAAGACTAAAGACTAAAGAGCCATAGTAAAGAGTAAAGACTATAAAGTAAACAAAATTAAAGCTTTAAATAAAATCTAGTAAATTAACTTTTGAATTTCTTTCATCATGAAATTAAATATAAATTAGCCAATAAGTCAAATAAAAAAATTAAAAACCTCTATTTATTTCAGTTTCTTCATCTTTGAAAAATTTTTGAGACTGATGAGAAGTTGATGGTGTCTCTTAGAAGATTTCACACTCGGTTAGCCAAGTTAAACATCCTCCTGCAAAGGGAGAAGGGCTTTCCTACAGCACCAGACAAGGTCCCACCTCAAGCCGCATTACAAAGCATGAAGTTAAATAATTTATTAATTAAAAATTTTAGATAAAAGATTCACAAAAGCTAATGGTGTTGCTAGTTAATTAGTTATCAAGATTTAAAAACTCTTGTATAAAGTCTTGATACTTTATACAAATGTTATCAAAGAAAATTAAAAAATTTGTAATTAAAGTTGTATTATTTTTATATACCAGATGCACAAAGACCTTCTCTCTCCCTCTCCTCTCTGCAGCCATTGAAGCTTAGCAAGCGCCGGTCGCTCCAGTCAATGGAGAGTAGTCTCGCAAGCGTTCAATGTCTCTGATGAGAGGCTTTCAGTCAAAGTCAGCCAAAGCATAGAGGCAAGACAAGGTTACACCAGGTGAAAAAATTCAAAACATTAATATTAGTTATTTTAATTGAACTCAATTTTTTTAAATAGGTATATGAGCGACGGCGACTTAGCGTCTTCACGTTTTAAAAATTTTTTTATTAAAATTTAAAAATATTTATTTATTAACTTAATTACTTTTCATCATAGGTGGTTCATTCATTCAATGATGCCACTGAATTTAGCTGATGATCTTACACGAAGGAGATGTTTTACCTCATTAATCCCGAGTTTCATCCCACCTCAAGGAGAACTTTGAGCAAATATGACGAAAACTGATGCAAAAGGGAAGAACTTCGACTGATAAACAACCATCTCTCCACCCAGAAGTGCGTGGCCACTACACCGACAGATTGGAGACCGCCCACAATAGGTCCTTCTTGGGAATGACCAGTCCACGATTACAGGGTTCAAACCTCAAAAGTGCCATGAAACTTTGGCGGTCAGGGAGGTGAATCTAAGAAAATTAAAAAGTTAAATTTTGTCATTGTATACCCTAGTCTCATAAGCTCAAATCATTGAAGCTAAATATTATTTAATTTACAGACCTAAAACAATCAAAATTATTGTCTTTAGGAAAGGCAAACTCACCAGTTACTTTGGAAACTAATCACAGAGATTCATCATGAGTTTAGCATCCACGTAAGGTGAAGGCCACCACTACGGACAATGGCACCAACTACGATGGCAGCCTTCAAACGCCGTTTGAGTGAGTCCAACCAGACCAGAGAACCTTCCTATGACCCGATTATCCTTGACTTGGAGATTGTGGATCGCCAGGAAAGCTCCTGCAGGCTGGAGGTGACAAACCCAAGTCTCCGCCTCAACACCGCTGCAGGGTACTTAGAATTCGCGAAAACTAGTGCATAAATGCTACTTAATATATATTAATAATTATTATCAATTTATATAATATTAACAAATAAAGATTGTTCATTTAAATATTGAAGTTATCTTTGAATTTTTAATTAATTTATTTATTGTTCAGTGCTCACACACTCAAACTGTTTGCGACAACAGATGTGAGTGAATTACAGGGCTGAGCAAGGGGCCTCACATGGAGAGGACCATAAAGATCCAGGCCCTGTGGAACCTTCAGAACAGGGCCCCAGTGGTTGCCAACCAGATCAAGATTGTCGCCAAAAGAAAACTGAAGACTCCTGTGGTGACAAGGTAGTAGTAGTTACTATTAAAAAAAAGAAATTTAGCGTAAGAAATTGTTGCCGATTAATATAGACAATTTCATTTTATAAGTTTTTGATATTTTATATAAAGTTATATTTATTTCTGCAGATGGAACTCCCTATATGATAGTGTGATGGTCCTTCTGGAGGTTTTAAGGGTCGAAAAACAAATGGATGCCATAAACACCATCCGCATCAAGCAGCCCAAGGGAGGTTCCCCTCTCAAAGAGTAACAGTAAAATAGTAATAGTATTTTTACAATACCTATTGTTTCTGTTAATATTTTTATTTATAAAATTATAAAAATTTATTAAATTAAAATTATAAATCTCCTCACAAACCCAAATCCCCTCCATTAATCCCTGTTCTGTACTACCTGTACCATCGCTCTTGCTTGCCAACACTCATAATCGCTACTTCGTAAACAATCTCTAACTGAATAATCCACCTTTTTTTCCGGTCGTCCAACAGGCAAAACACTCTCAACCCCCCACCCCCCCCCCTTTGTGCTCTTATACACTTTCTTAACAAATGGTTCTCCACCTTTCTTCCACATGTCCAAACCATCCTACAAAATCCTCATCAAATTTGGCATTTTTCCCTCTACCCGCAAGACACGCTTCCATGATAAACTCGTTCCTCATCTTATCCAAACTCCTAACTTCCAAAAACGCCCTCAATTTCCATCTGTATAACCTCACTCTTGATCTATTCGCCCTTTTCCATACAGATACCTCCTCTCGTGCTCCCCTATTTTTATTAATAATCAATTATGCTTACGTAACTAAGCAATATATTAATTTTCACTCTTTCAGGTCATGAACGAGTACACATTGGTCATGCAGCCTTTGGCGCAGTGTCTTGATATGCTTCAGGGGGAGAAAAGGGCATACATGGCACCCTCCTACCCCAACTTTGGTTGATGAAGACCAGCCTTGAGGAGAAGAGTGAAAATATTCATCTTGTGTATGCAAGGCCACTAGTACAGGCCCTCCTCAGTGGCTATGAAAAGAGGTTTGGCCACCTCTTTCAGAATAGGGTTCTCCTTATTCTCTCTGCCCTTCACCCCTCTTCACCCTTAAGGCCCTAGAAAGCATTGCACCTGACATGGTGGAGGAGATCGGGGACAGGATTACCCGGAAGATAGGGGACTCCATCAAACCCACTGAGAAACAGCAGCAGCGTCAGCTTGGCCAGCCAACAGAAAAAGAACCCCACAATTCAGACGCACTCCTATTCAGTAAATTGTTTTCTAGAGTATTGGTACGCAGAGCAAGCCAGCAACAGGATGTGGAAATCGTCATACGAAAGTCCATGGAGGAGTGGTGCCCTCTCAAGAAGATCCGAGCTGTTCCTGTTTCCCCAACCAGCATAGGGAGATATGGATAGATCTATTTATAAAATATAATACCCCCATTCCTAGTTCAGCAGCTTTGGAGAGGTGCTTCAGCGCGGGTGGGGACATCCTCAGGCCAAGAGATCGTCCTTGAAGGAGGCAAAGGTTAGGACCTTCCTTTTCCTCAAAGAACATATGGACCTCCTGCAGAATGATTAGCCACCCCCCCCCGCTACGCCCGAGAGACTGGAGAGGAAGAGGAACCTACTACTATGAAATATTTTAACTATTGATTGTAGTTACATTTAATAAAAAAAAATTAATAAATACTGTTTTCTGCTTTTTGAAGGTTTAAAATGTAAAGGCATGCCTTCGTTATCGCGCAAAAAGTTTTACTTTGAATTAAACGTATCGCCGTAGGATAGCCGAATAACCGCATAGTTAATGCCGCACTGAGGTTCATAAAATGGCAGTCGGATAGCCGACGCACCGACTAGTTAGTGGCAAAGCCGAAGCCGATGACGGAACCCTCAAAAAAATTGATAGCCGCGCCCAGCTCTGCCATTTGTAAAGCCAGCATGTAATAATGTGCCTAAGTTTTTTAAATAGTGGTTGAATATTTAGAAAAAAAAGTTCCAAAAAACTAGGTAGCTGATCCTATTCTAACAATTCTGAAAAGTTCCTAAAAATCATATGAAGAGTAAAAAAAAAATAGAGCAAATTTTCAATTTTGTCAATTTTAGACCATCTGGCAGATATAAAAATATTCCACAGTGAATGTTATTTTTAATATTATTTAAAGGAGGCGTGCACCTAAACCTTTTAGTTTTTACGCATCTAAATGTTATAGTTTTATTTTTTTATATATATTTTTTTTAAGATTGAGTCACTCAAAATCAGATGTTGAAATTGAAACCAGAAATGTTAGATATACAGGAAAATGCTTTTCATCTTTTAAGTTTTGTAACACCATATATTCACTTCAAAATTTCAATAAAAATTAGATGAATAGGAAAATAACTAAAGCAAATTTTTTTTATATATACTTTTTAATACTTATAGATCTTTGGATCAGTAAAATCACATATGTAAATTGTATTACTGAAAGAGTATAAAGAATTTTCTTAATGAGTAAATTTGAAAATCAAATCCATTCTTTCAAAAGGTTCTGTCCTATCTCAAACTCATAATCTACTTTCATTAAGAACTTACTTCTCATTTCCATCTCATCTACTCTTATTCTGATTAATCAGTATCACTTTTTCCATTACGAAAGCCATCCCTCAACCGATCTCAGATTTTCTCGTATTTGTAATTTTAAGAGAGAAAGCATAATTACTTTAATACCTTCAAACACTCAGCTAAAAACTGCACCCATCACTTTATAATATATATATTACTATATATATATATATATATAGTATAATATATATATAATAATATTATATATATAATAATATATAAGATATATATATTATATATATATATACAGTATATAATATATATATATATATATATATTATATATATATATATATATATTATATATATACCGTATATATATATAGTATATAATATAATTAATATATATATATACTAGATATAATAGTATTATATAGTATATATATATACCGATATATATATATATATAATATATATTATATATATATATAATATTATCTAGTATATATCATATACTATATATATCATACTATAATATATATCTATATAATATATATATAATATAATTATATAGATATTATATTATAATATATAAATATATAATAATCTGTAAATAAAAAAATTTTTATCAGGTCCAATGATGAAATTTTAGAAGAATTTCACTTGGAGATCTAATCCAATTGATGGTTGCTTTTGCTGATGAAATTAATCTCATTGGATTGCCGAGGCATTATTATTATTGGAACCAGCATACAGAAGGGAGTGAAAAGTTATCATCCAGTATAAATTAAGAAAGGAAAGATTCTCAAATCATCACCAACGCTTCTCGGAAAATTCAGAAAATTTAAAGCTCAACGGTAACCTTAAAGTTAAAGTCCCTGTATTATCTTTAATCAATTTATTAATTATATTAAAAATTTATTTTAAATTTTTTTATATATCTTATTATTATATTATTCATTATTATTATTATTATTATTAATTATTAATTATATACACAATATATTAATTATTGAGGATTAAAGGTTATTTTCAGTATAAGTAATTTCACTTTATTATGAACGGTTGTAAAAAGAATAAATAAATAATGCTACAATAAAATATTTAATAGTTTATTTAAGTTTTGAGGATTAGTTTTGGCAAAATAAACGAGTAGTTTTAATAATAAAACTTTAGTTAGAACTTCAAAATAGTTTCTGAAATAGTTTTTTTGATATATTTTAACAGAATGTGGTTTGCTTATTTATTGAAGTTGACGAAAGATGGGTGCTCTATCATGTTGTGGTACTGTGTGTATAAAAAATAAACATGAAAATATATATACTATATAATAATTATACTAATATATTATATATTATATATATAAATATAATATATACTATAATAAATATCATACTTATATAATATATATATTATATAAATATATAATATAACTATATATATATAATAGCTATATATATAATATATATAATCATCTATATATATAATAGTAATATATACCTATATATATTTGCCCTAAAAAAATAATCTTCTTCTTGTGGGCGAGTTAATACACCCCAAGTCATAAAGTGAAATGAGATTATTTGATGTTTCTCAATTTTATTACAAAATCACTTCAACTAAATGTTCAATAGCAATCAATTGTCCTCTTAGATAAATATTATTTCAAGGTAAATAGGTCCGCCCTACAAAAAGAGTCCCTACAAAAAAGCGTCCAATTACTAGACAGCAGAACTCTTTTATCCTAACAAACAAAGAAAAAATAATAAAAAATAAAAAAAACAATTTTTTTAATGTGGACATTTCAACATATATGAAAGCAAATTATAAGTTTTATAACATTTTATAGGAGGAAGGAAAAGTATAGAAGTAGGTTTTAAAGGTAAGAGGCTAGTGTCTTTTCTTGATGACGAAAATTACTTAAATATTTCAAAAATAAAATTAACATTTTCATTTCCTAGATAAGTATTATAGCAATAAAATTTTAAGCTAATTTTATTCCTAAAAAAATTTTGACAAAAAATAAATTGAACTTTAAAAAATTAAAAATAAATGTAAAGATCTTTTTGTTGGGTAGATACATTTTAAACAAATTTACTTAGAAATTATGAACAAGAAAAAGTTTGAAAATTTAAAAAATAAACGAAATAAAATAAAATTCCTGAGCATTAAGTTACAAAAAAATTGTTAAAACAGATTTTCTTGAGCAACTACATTAAGTAAATTAAAAATTTCAAAAAGTACGAGCAAATTTTAAACAAAATAAAAGTGAATTTATAACATCTTGGAGTCCGTAATGAAAAATATATACCAAAGTAAAAAAGGAAGCCAAGATAATACCTTTTAAAACATTTTTTACAACTAAAAAACATATTTGAAAGTTCAGGGGCCTGAAAGTATGTAGATGAAGTGTATGCTATAATATGCTTTAAAATGTAAATTCCAATAGCAAGTTAGTATGTTCAAAAAAAAAAACGAGGGTGAGGAGCTTTATTAAAGATGATATAAAAATTACGTGAGAAAATAGCGTATATTCTTGAGAGATCATTAATTTAAAGGACTGCAACAATGTAAAAAAAATATAAACTATAACCAAATAAAATATACGCGCGAAGTCCAAGATCGAGTGCAATAATTAATTTTTCCATTATATTATCATTATATTATTATTATTATTATATATCAATATTATATTATTATTCATTATTATAATATATCAACTTACGACTAGATATCATTATTATTCGTGGAAGACAATAATGTGTTCTTATGGCTATTAGAATTTAGGGCCTCACTCTTAAGACTAGTAGGAATATCGCGGATAAAAGCTTATAAAGCCAGAAATATTCACCAAAAAAAACTTTTATAAAAGTTAGCATACAAAAATGGAAAGGATGGAGCTTTGTAGACGACAATAAAGAAAAAAAAATACATATATAAATTGACATAAGAGTAGAGTGAAAAATTAGTGGGTCACTGAAAGGGAGTAGTGCAAAAATCTATTAAAAAAATAAGGGTAAAAAAAATCGTGCATGAATTTATTCACTTTGAAATAACGCTCTGAGAAAATTATCTAAAGTCTGGGGGGGAAAACGCAGTAAGATAAAATATTAAAAAAAATTAGTTGGTTATTTATTATCCTGTAGTAACGGAAAACTTATAAACCAAATCTCACAGTTGTCTTTTATAAATCTAAATTA
>JABUQX010017613.1:5000-22990 GCA_015478945.1 Trachelipus rathkii | reverse complement strand
ATTTAAGCGGACAAAGAGACGTCCTCAGTTGATAAGTTTTGGGTGAACCTAATTTGGACGGAGTATGGGGACAGTGTGTCTTGGCAGCCAAATTTTGTATTGGATGAACCAGCTTAGTTTATTTTGCTAGTTTGTATGAGAGTTAGTACTCGGGATAAGCTTGTTGATAGCTTTTTGGACGGGAGACTTGAATCAAGGGCTGCCTTTGTACTCTTTGAGAAGTTGGTAGTGTGGCAATACAGGCAGACAGGTTTGTAAGTACATTGCCTGAGTTTCAATGGAATTTAAGAAAGGAGTTCTGTTAGGATGGAGTTGTGGTTGACGGATTAACACGCGAAGGCGTGGAGGCAGCTATAACTTTTTGATTTGATTTGATTTTGATTTTTTGATCTGACTATTTTTCTTGAGCTGGCGTATAGCATATCTCCTGCTCAATTATGTATGGTAAGTAGCCTCCAAAGCCTCCTGTACCAAAACAGGTAACCGGGCATTTTGAAAGAAGAAGTCACTGTGGGAGATCTCCATAGTTTCTACCAGATTAGGGTATTCTTCACCATGGAGTGTGAAATAACTTCTCCGCAGATTGGGCCATATATCATCCTGTCCCCTACATTATTTTCGAAGATAGACCAAACCGTTGACATTTGAAGCAATGTCTGCGTCGCATGGATAAAACGTTGCGAAAACTGTGGCTTGTAGCAACCCTATTTGACCTTTGTATGGTGCGATAAGGGGTAATTAAAAGTCAGCAGTAAACGGGATTTGGTTTGTCAGGAGTTTCCCGCGCGAGGGGGAAATCTATAACGTTACTGTAACGGAAAATCTTTCCTGTTGGAGATTTTCCACAATGACAGCTAAATCTTTTTTCGGCTTTCTCGCTCATAACAATAAATTAGTGCCTATTAGATGTGTTTCTTTTCATCCAGGAGTAGAAATGAGGAGGAAAAATTGCAAGAGACGTAAGAGTAACAGAATGAAACTTTTGATTTCGGTTAGCAGTTGTACGAGGAATGGACCCGTCCTCATTAATGTGCCAGGAGGGTCTTCAACTCCTTAGGACTTTCAAGTGTATTACTGAGAAAAATGGTTCTGTGCTCAGTAAGAGCTTTGGAGGGTTAGTGGATCGCAGTATGTAATACCATCGGGAATGATATGTCTGCTGACATTTCTGGGAGGGGTGCAGCATATGGAGTAAACGATTGGAGAACGACTGTTACGGGGGGCACCTTTGCGGAATTGCCCGGACCGTTGGGGCCTGAGGTGTTCGGGGTTTGCTGGTCGACGAATCGATGAAATTTTGCAAAGGACCCTCAGGTGTAAGGAGAAGGAAATAAAGCATAGGTACCAGGTCTAGAAGTAGTAGGGACCGATGTAGGGTCAGGCTGCGGTACCTGACCAGATGGTAATTATTGTTTACTGTTGTTTGGCTCACCTTACGGTTATAAACACGTTATTCATTTTAAGCTTTTTCCATAAAAAACTTTTACCACAAACTTCGGTCTCCATGGAATGAACAGGCATAACAATAAGTTAAATGAGACATAAACGCTAAAATAACAGGATGGGCTGAAAGGTATAAATTTCATAAGGAAGGGTAATCCTTCTTTCCACAGCAGGTCACAGTCCAGAGACCCACCGACAACCACACCGGACCCCACCCCGATAGGGTGGGCTGCTAAATGTCGGCCCGGAAGATCCTCCCAGAAACTCTACGTCAGGTGACCCACCCGCGTACCACACAGCACCTATTAGTTCTTCACGCCAAAGACCTGAGATTAACACCCAAAGTGCAGAACGCCTCCTAGTGGTAGACAAGGTTCAGGTTCGCCTACAATTGGCGACCCGGTCAGAGGTGACTCAGGTGAGCTTAAGTGACCGGTTTTTAACTGTACCCTCATTCACGGGAAGGAAGTGTTGGGGTGAACTGAAAAACCCATTGCGTAAGAGGCACCGGAATAGCCCAGGGATGTGATAGGGAAAAGGGGAGGGCAACCTTATACAAAAATTAAAAGGACTTATGGGTGGGAATTCAAAAACTATAATATATATATATTATATATATAGATATATAATATATAATATATATACTATATATCATATTTATATATTATAATATATATTATATATATATATATAATATATTACTATATATATATTAATATATATATTATATATATATAATATTCTTTTTTAGAATTCCGACCCATAAGTCCTTCCAATTATTATGTATAAGGATTTGCCCTTCCCCTCTTTCCCACCACAACAAGGTAACCAGCCCATTATCATGGTAGATGGAGCTCCATGATCGCCGTGGTATATATATATATATATATATATATATATATATTTATATATATTAATATATATCATATATATATATATATATATATATATATATATATATATATATATATATATATATATATATATATATATATATATATATATACTATATATATATAAATATATTATTATAATAATATATACTATTTAATAATATATATATATTATATATATATATATATATTTATTATATTATATATAATCATTATAATATATTATATATATATATATAATATAATACTAAGATATAATATACTAAGGTGGGCATTAATTACCCTACATCACATAACTTATGTCTGTCAGACCGTAAATATTTTTTTATAAAAAATTTACAATATGATACTTTCTAAGAGTTTGAAATTGGTCCCAAAAAATTCTACGTATTCAATATGTAAAAGCATAAATGAATAGGGAAATGATGCAAATATACAATGAAAATTAAAAAACGAACAAAAAAAATGGCAATGACAATAATTATTTTATAAAAATTTCTTAAAATGGCGGTCTACTGGACATAAGAAAACCGTTAATGAAATGTTTTAAAGCTATGTGTTCTAGGGTTAACGCGTTAAAGCGTTAATCCGTTAATTAACTCGTTAATTTTTTCGTTAACTTTTAACGCTTTCGTTAATTTCAAAAAAAAGTAACGGACTATTAACGAGTTAAAAATTTTCCCAACATCCGTTAATCGTTACTTTAATTTACCAGTTTATAAAATATTTTCTTATCAGATTTTAAATTGTATTAGATTCGATTTTGATAACAAACTTTATTTTCCAAAATTTCCCTAAACGCTCCTCTCAATGGCTCAAAATGTGTTTATTCTTACACGGTTATTATCCCGTTTAGAAATGTTTGACGTTTTTCTTTTGCTGTATTCTCATTTCTTATTGGTTCGCTGAAGAAAAAAAGAGATAGTGACTGTTGCCCGTTCAATGAGTCATTAACTTCTTTCGTTAGTTACTTGAACTTGCTCTCTTGCGACTAGTGAAAAATAAATGAAGAACTAGGCCTCGAATAAAGCGTTGTAACTTATAAAAATATACATATTTGTATTATAAATTCTAAGTTGACATATCCTATTATTTTTACAATAATATACCACTCGGGTGTCCGTAAAAGAATGTCCCAGTTTCAATGCCTTTATTATAACAGCGTAATATTCAATATCAACAGCATATCATCATACATCAAAGGGTCATTGAACAGAGTTTTTCCTACATATGTTCAATATGTGCCCCCCTTCGTTATAGGGGATATTCATTCAGACCGATAAATCCCAATTTTCTCCCAAACATTGTTTAAACAGCGATCCGGAGTATGGAAGGCGGCATGTTCAAATTCTGCGTTCAAACTCTGCGTATAATTAGGGCAAACCCATAGAAGAAATCGCATGGCGTTAAGTCCGGGGACCGGCGGGGGCCAGATATATAGAGCTCTGTCGTATGGACCATTATGACCAACCCAACGATCTGGAGTAAGTCGTTCAACCACGCTCGCAATATTTGACTCCACAATGTGGAGGGGCTCCATCTTGCTGTCATATAAAGTTTACCGCTTCATCCTCTAATAATTGTGAAAAGAGCCATTATTGGAACATATCGAGATAGGCGACCCCTGTTACGGTTGCTTCTGCGAAAAAAGAAAGGTCCGTAGACCTGGCGTCAGGGATATGGCGCAGAAAAAGTTAACCTTTGGGAATCACGTTCGTGTTCTACAGTTTGCATGCGGATTTTTCAGACCCAGATACGAACATTATGGGCATTAACCTTACCCCTGAGATGAAAGGGTGGATCACGCTAAACACTATACGATCTAGAAGGTCATTGTGTCGACCTAACACTGCACAGGCAAAGGTAAACCGTAGAGCCTAGGTCGTCGGGCTTTTAAAGCATGTACAAAACTGCAACCGGTATGTACGCATGTGTAAACGTTTCCTTACCACCTTCCACACCGTCGTTTTTTTGCACCTTCATTTCGTGACTTGCTCTCCGAACGGATTTCTTAGGACTATGAAGAAACGAGGCCCTGATACGGTCCACATCCTGTACAGTCACTTTGGGCCGTCCTGTACTTTTCCCTTTACAAAGACATCCATTAGTTGCAAATTGCCTATACCATCGGCGAATGTTTTTGCCACATGAAGGATCACATTGGAAACGTAAACGATACGCACGTTGAATCGTAACTACAGATTCACACTTAGCAAATTTGTAGAACACAGAAAGCTTTACGCTCAGACTCGCCATTGTTCAGTATGTGGCTTTTTACGGCACTAGAGAAAGACCTACATCTGAATGCGCCGATGCACGATGAACTCGAACCTATCGGAAACTCGTTTCTGGCGTAAGTGCATATTGAAACTATGCACTTACTCTTCACTTTGATGTAATATAGATTATGAATATGGATTATTGTACTTACGTTTATGCTGTCATATAATAGAAAGCATTGAAACTGGGAACTTCTTTTACGGACACCCAGGTAATGAAGTATTAAGTTAATAAGGGTATTTACGCTTTGGAAGTATCTTCGGCATGCGGCAAAAGCATCTGCTATAGGTCAAAACCTAATTAATTTGTCTGTCTGATAAGCTAAATATCATTATTAATATTGTTAAGGATTATTTATTATATAAAAGAAAATTAACAATAATTTTTACTATTCCTACATATTGTGAAGACGGCTTAACGTAACGATTAACGATTAATTCGCTTACATTTCTTTTACGCATAAACGGCTTTACTGCATTAACGTCGTAATATTTCTTTGTTAAACGATTAAAATTAACGGACGTTGCACTTTCAATTTAAACGGTGCCCACCTTTGTATATATATTATAGATATAATATTATATAATATAATATATATATATAATATATATATATATATAATATAATATATATATATATATATTTATTATATATATTATATATATATATATATTATATATTATATAATTAAATATTATATATATATATATCATAACTATATATTATAATATATATATATATATTATACTATACTAATATATATATACTATATATATATATATTATATATATATATATATATATATATATTACTATATATATATATATAATATATATATTAATATATATATATAATATATATTATATATTATATAATATATATTATTATATATATAATATAACTTTATATATATATATATATATATATATATATATAGATATATATTATATATATAATATATATATAATATATTATTGAAGGTGGTTCTTCAACAGCGACCATAACTCCTTCATATTGAAAAAAAAAAAAAAAAAAAAAAAAAAAAAAACAAAACAATATGAAGGAGTTATGGTCGCTGATTGAAGAACCACCTTCATTAGCTGAAGACTAGATGTTGTTGAAAAGAGTGAACGTTGTCGCGATGAATTGGCGTTTCGTCCCGGGGGGCTGCTTTGAACTCCTCAGTGGTGGTTGCAGCCCCCTTCCACCAGACGACCACTAATATATATAAATATATATATATTATATATATATATATATATATATAATATATATATATTATATATATTTATATATATATATATATATATATATATATACTATATATATAATAATCATATATATATATATATAATATACTATATATATATTATATATATATATATATACTATTATATATATATATATATATATATATATATATATTATATATTATAATATATATATATTATATAATACTATATATATATATATATATACTATATATATATATATATATCGTATATATATATATATATAACTATATATAATTTATATAATATATATATATATATATATAATATATAATATATATATATAATATACTTATATATATATATATATATAGTATATATATAATATTATATATTATATATACTATATATATATAATATATCATATATATATATATATATATATAATATACATATATATATTCTATATATCTATATATATATATATATATGGTACCTTATCTGGAGGGAAAAGAGGAGGAAGATAAATAAGATATCATGAAGGAGAGCGAGATAGATATGTTGGGGAAATGGCGGAGATGAGAGTCGAGGGGGGTTTTGAGGAGGGTAAAGAGATGGGAGAAGTGATTTGTTCTGTGTATAGTAGGGTAGCATGGATGATAAAAAAGCATGAGTGTCGGAATTATTAGTGGTACAGCACTGTCACTATGTATTACAGCAGTAAAATTATAAATTGAGAGATTCTTGATGAGGTACGTGTTGAAGATAGGCCGCGAATAAAACTATAGATTTCCAGGTTATATGCCACCACCAACAGGGGTACAAACATTTTAGCGCTATAATAGCCCATAATTTATGGACATTGATGGAAAATGGTACGTGATAAGAGGAGGCGAAAGAGGTGAGTGTTGATGGGAGATTTCGACGCTAGAGTAGGAGAGAAGAGAGAATGGAGACAGTATTGGGACCATTTGGAGAGGAGACAAGAAAAACATGGAGGGAGAAGGCTTTGATCGATTTTTCGTGTAGAACGATCATGAAAATAATGAACCACGTTTTTCAGCATTAAGAGGAGCGCATATCTTAAAGGCTTATAGATGGAATCAGGTAACGGAACAATTCGATCAAAAAATCGGTGATAGAATACATGATAGTCTCCGATAAAAGGATGGTAAAATATGTAAAGGTGATCCCGGGGGAGTGTCCTTGGATGCAGATCATAGACTGGTGGTGGCGGACATGAAGATAAGAGGGAGGGAAGAGTAAATGAGCAGAAGAGGGCAGTTATCAGAAGATGGAGAATTGACAGAACAAGGAACTAGACGTAATTTATGAACGAGAATGCAACGGAAATCCTAAGGAATGGAGCAAGAAAAACGAAGGACTTGCCAGGATGTCAGTCAGGAAGTGCAGAAGAAAACTCTTGGGTAAAAGAATGGGTAGGAACGGTACTAGGAAGAGACATACACAATGGTGGAACGAAAGAAGTGAAAAAAACAAATTAAGGAAAAACAGACGAAATGAGGAAGTGGCTGAAAAGAAGAACAGCTGCAGCAAGGGAGGAATATGTACAGGCAAAGAATGAGGGCAGAGAAAATAAAGAGGAGAGCAAAAAAGACTGGAAAGGACGGAGAGAATGAGCAGGAGAAAATAAACGAGAGATGTTGTGGCAAACGGGAAGAAAAAGCACTATTTAAGATGGGCGAAGGGCGCTAAGAAAAACAACAAAGCGTAACTAGACAAATATAAGAAGATAGAAAGGAGAGATTTCTTGTGAGACCAGAAGAAAGAAAATGATAGATGGACAGAATACTATGAAGATCTGCTTAATGTAGACTCAGAGAAGAGGAAGAAAGCTGCACATCAAAAAGACATAATACAAAAGTTACCAGAGATACGTCTTAGAAGGAATATGAGGAGGACTATAAAAAGGATGAAGAGGGTTAAAGCCCAGGAGAGAATGAGTGGTCTGTGCGAGATTGTGGTGGAGAGGACGAGGAGCTGAGAGGCGAAGAATCATCAGTGTTGCATGAACAAGTGTTTGGAGAGAGGGAAAAATGAGGTGCCCGGAAGGTTGGGGCAAAGCAATAATTAATATACCGATATATAAAGGCTAAAGGAGATGCAGGAAGCTTTAAATAATTATAGAGGCATTTCACTGATTGGACCATCTGCAAAAATGATACGAAAGAATATTTGGCACGAGGAGGCTGAGGGGGAGAAAAGTAAGAGGCCGAGACTCGGAAAAGACAGTACGGGTTATAGAAGAGGAGAGGAACGACGAGGACCATCTTATTCACACTAAGACCATGGTCTCGGAGAAGATGCTGGAATATAGCAAGAGATTCTTTGTAGCGTTCATCGACCTGCAAAAGGCATTTTGATTCGGTGCCAAGAAAAAGCTCTGGAGAGCTATGGAGAGGAATTATGGATGGTGTGAGGGGTAGATTAAAGAAGGCGATAGAAAGTATGTATGAGAAATTGCAGTTGTAATGTTAAACTGAGTGCGAAACGATAGATGGTTATGAGGTGCTGATAAACAGGAGTGACAGCAAGGGAAGTTTTATCTCCACTTGCTGTTTATATTATATTTAGACGTGGTGATAGGGAAAGTGAGGGAGGAGAGACTGGGACGAATTTGAAGGGGACTTAATGGAGCATATGCGGACGATCTGGCATGTTGGAGCGAGAGAGAGGGAGACGATTCGAGAGGTGGTGTTGTTGTTTACGGAGGAGTTGGAAGAAGCAGGGATGAGGATGAACGTACAGGAAGACAGAGATATTAACAATAAACCTGAGGAAATGAGCGGGGCGATAGAGGATGGTGGTGAGGGGGAGGGAGGTGGAAGGCGTCTTAAATACCTGCCATTTATCTCGGAGGATGTAATTTAACAGAAAGGAGGAAGTGAAATGGACGAGATTACGCGTAAGAAGGAAACAGTATGGATTAGTTATGAAAGCGGTCATTACCCCATGGATGAAAGATAAAAACATCGGAATAGAGGTTTAAAAAAGTGATTTTTTAACCAGTATCCTGACTACCTACGCTGCTGCTACGCGAGCGGAACATGGACAGACAACGAGGAAGAGGGAGAGCTGAGAATACAAGCGGCGGAGATGAGTATTAAAGAACTATGATTGGAAAGAATAGGAGAGACAGAATAAGGAATGAAGAAATTAGAGAAGATATAGGGGTGAAGATGATGATACTGAAGATGGATGTCGGCGAGATGAGAATTGGTGGGGGAATCTGAGAGGATTGGAGCAGGACAGAGTTGCCGAAAAAGAAGACTTGGGATGGATTACCCAGAGGTTCAGAAGACCAAGGGCGAAGACCGAAGGAAAAGATCGGGGCGAGAAGTCGGTGGAGGACTCTCTGGAAAGATGTCAGCTACCAAAAATGAGTGCTAAAGAGAAGAGGAATAGTGCAGCAGAGGGATGTCTGGAGAAAGACGCTTGCGCGGCTGACAGGAATGAAGTGAGATTACCTTCCTGGAGAGAGGAAAAAAAAAAAAAAAAAAAAGAGATATATATATATATATCATATATATATTATATATATATATATATATATATATATATATATAATATATATATATACTATTATATATATATATATCATATATATATATAATATTATCATAATATATATATATAAGATAATATTAAATAACGCTAGCTAGCGTCATTTAAGTAACCAAACCTAACCTTATGTTTTGCTCATTTCTGTTAAAATCGAAAATTCCCAAATAAGTATTAAGGGAAAAGTATTTGACGAGTTATCTCTGCGCATACGTACTGAAAAAGAAAACAAAGATACATGTTAAGTTTTTATTCGACAACTTCAAAATTATTGAAAAATTATAAGCGAATTTTTAGTAAAACAATCGGGACAAAGTGAAGTACTGCTAATTATATTTGCAACATGGTATCTGTATCATGCATAAAATGTCAAGAAAAAGTAGGCACAAAATGCAACAACAAGGCTAGACGAAAGAAAACACATGCGGGAATGGCTGTATACCTGCCAAAAAGTGCAGCGCTGTCAGGCGAAGCACTGGGATTTGGATGGAGTTGCCTATTGACAAACAGAAAAAATAAGTATTTATTAGTAGGAATTGACGTTTATTCGAAATGGTTAGTGGCAGTTACGATAAAAGACAAAAAATCTATAGCAGTATTAGATGAGTTTAAAATGATATCAACATTTTTTGAAAAATCTCATCGAAATTCAAATTGATAAAGGAACTGAATTTAGTAATAAGCTTTTTAATGTTTCAAGAAATGAAAAATATGTAGTACAGGCATATAGCCATAGTTATCATCGAGTCACAGCAGATACCTGTGAGTAAGTTTTTGCCTGATGTCAGAAAAGCCCCATTAAAAGAACCAACATGGAGTCCGAAGAGTAATAATTACGGACCATTTAAGAAGGGTGATTTTGTCCTTAAGGTAATTTGAAAGGTCATGCAGTAAAGAATAAGTTACCTAATAAATTTCATAATTCGTATCAGGCTGTGAATGTTTATAATAATGAAGTGATGCATGATATAAATTACAAGTATAAAGGCACTTTGTTGAAAAGAATCCATAATAATCATATTAAGAAATGGTATGAGACACCACCTAAGTAAGGAAAATTAAGTTAGCCAAACAATGGAAGATTCAGACTTAGATACCGAAGGTTCCGATCTAAGTAAGGAAAAGGATATGTTTCAGTTAAATTCAAAGAAACTCTAGAGGTTTCAGATACCATTAAGGAAGGAAGCAATCTCTATAATTTATACAGATAAAGGGGTTCAAGCGGCAATACCATATTTTAATTCGTCAGATTTTAGTGTGGATTCGGTGGAATCTGAAGAATCTCGGGAACCTCTGTATTTAAACACCGTTAACCTATAATCGTGTATACAGTTAGAAATAAACTTAAAGGCATCAGAGTTTTAATGATTTGGCCACTCGGATGTTAACAACAACACAACAAGAATAAGTCAAGATGCCTACATTCTATCGGCAGTTCTACTTCATAGCACATTCTTTAAGTTAGGAGGTACGGTAGGGCCCATATATAATAAACTTTTCACTTCTAATCTGATGTTGTATTTCTGACATAATTTGAAATGTATAAATTTGAAAATGGTGTTATGTCTTTCTGTATACAGATGGCAATTTAGTAGTATTTGACACCCCACTAAGATGTAAGAAACGGATTCGGTGTCCTGCCCACACACATTCTACATCTCTCACTGATGTTTTCTCTTTCAATGCGTTTCCAGTGCCACCTTGTTCTAAGTGTACGATCTTGCGTTTCTATTATCGTTCTTTCCTCTTCGCTTTTAGCAAGCCTTTACTATTTCAACCGATTGATCACCATCAATATATACTTCCCCCAATAACTTTTTATATTGCTTTGCCATTACTCGACGTTTCGACTGGTTTACAAGCTTCCATTTAGTTTCCTCGTCTATCTGTCTTTTAGATATTTCATTCATTTTTTTTCTTTTTTTCCGCCCATCCCTGGATCTGATCTTTTGTAACATTGTGTGTCCGCATATAGTAACTACTTTTTATGATGGAGGTCAAGTCTGGTTTGCCTATTTCATGCACACACACACACTCACAGTACAAATTTCTTTATTGAACTCTATAAGTATTCACCTATTACTTTGATTTCACTTTTGTACACTTGATCCAGCTCCATCATTGCCATTACCTCCTCCTTCCCGTTGTGTATAATCGGGACAGTAATTGTCCTATGTACATCATCTTATGCACATTCAGCATTTTTTAGTCTATTTTGTTTTTAAATTTCTCCTTTTTAAGGGGGTTGCTATAAAAATGACCGTAATCAAACCTTGACCATAAGGTCATCCCGTTTTATGTTATCCACATCCCAACACAAGCCTTAGGAGAGAAATGCTCTTCCTAACTACCATTTTACTCAATTCTAATCTGGTAACGGACAATGGGAGCTTCTTCAGATGTTCAGAAGACTTTTCTTGATTACTCCCAGTGCTCCTACTACTATCGGGATCACTATTATGTCTTCAATTTCCCACATTCTTCTTATTTTGTGCTTCAATCTTTGATATTTCAATTCCTTTTCCCGTTCACAAGCCACCAAGTTTATTGTCTAATGGAACTCTAACCTCTATTAAATAACATTTCTGTTCCCTCTTATAGTTCACTACAATGTCAGGTGTAATGGGTGACTGCTATATCAGTTTGGATAGCACAATCGTACAATAACAGCACCTCATCATTTTCTTCTCCAGGAACTTGTCGCTTCTAATCTGATGTTATATTTCGGGCACAATTTGAAATGTATAAGGTACTGCAAATGGTCTTGTTGATTTTCCTCACATCTCTGGACTGATCTGTTGTTACATTGTAAATTCTACTGTGGGAATTCCCAGTTCCACCATTTTTTTCGTAAGTTTTCAAATTCCTGCTAATCTTTTGGTACTTACTTCTTGCCGATTGGAGGTTCGTTTTAAAAGCGCTTTACTTTCAGTCTGTCATCTTTCCCGATGCCTTCTACAGAACAACATAAATCTACAAAAAATAAAAATACCTAACATTAAACTTGAAATATTAATGTTCTGAATTTAAAATTTGCAAAAGTAAATTCCTTTTAATGAAAATAAAATTTATAATTTAAAACTAAACTGAAATCAATAAATCTTATCGCAACCCCTTATAGGTTTGTTCTGGTATAACTCACAAGAAACTCAAACTTTGAATTCTCCATTGGTACCTGATTTTTGTCTAATCCAGAAAACTGTTCAATATGTTGATCATTCTCCATATATTCTTCACTCCCATCCAACGTAGTTTTTTTTTTCATTCAGTTTTTTCTTTCTTGTGCACTGGTTCTCCTTTTATTTCTATTTCTTCTTCGAGGTCCAATGGTTCACATTTTATTTCAATTTCTTCTACAAGGACCAATGGTTCACATTTTATTTCAATTTCTTCTTTGAGGTGCAATGGTTCACATTTTATTTCAATTTCTTCTTCGAGGTTTACGTTCGGACAAACCTTTTCTTTCTGTTCAAAGATAAAATGATTTTAAATTTTTAAGCCAAAGCTCTTGTTAAATTGTAAGACCCAAAAATAAACAAACTTTTTAATTTCTAAAAATACCTTTTTTTTATCCCATAGACAAGTTCAATTTCTTGCAAAGAAATTTTTATATTATTTAGAAAACCTGTCTGGTCTGCCTAACTATTATTATGTATAGGTATTGATAAGTTTTGTGTTTGTTTCTTAGGTGTGATGGTTGTTGAAGAATGTAATGTCCTCTCCTTCTCCTTTTTCTGTGATGTGATGTGATGTGATGAAGCCAATGCAAGATGAAGATTGTCATTTTATAGATGCAGCACAATAGTTACTTAATTAGTAGAAGCACACGGGTGTTTCAGTGTTGATCATTATTTATTATTTATCTTATTCATCTATTATATTATATATTTACCAATTTTTCAGTAACTATAATATACGTGAGTGAAAAGTACTCTTGTGTTCTTTGTATTGGAAGTAAATAAAGTGGTAAAATTTAATGTGGCTACGAGTAAGGTAGTGTACTCGTGGGTACATATTGTATTAGTGAGTTTTGAGGTGTGCACCTTAGGACTGGCTCCTTTTTCGTGCTGGAGTATTTGCCTTTCTTGTGGTCTAGTAAAGTGACATTCGATTACCACAAATAATTATATTAATATAACAAAACATAAGTATATCGTTTACTTAATAAAAGAAGAATTGTTTAAGTTATTATCATAAGATCAAAAGAAATAATCCAGATTGATCAGCAGGAAGCAAGTCGTGAGTTCATATTTGTTTACGTTCTGTTACTATTGAATTTTAATCAGTGGTAGCAGAGCGTAGTTTGGTAGTTTGTAAGTGAAAAGTAAGGATCCTGCTGATTGTGTGGTTTCGTGTGTTGGTAAAGTAAAGATGGTGGAAAATGGGTGGAGAAGGTGGTGGTAGTGGTGAGAAGAGGGTGGAAGTGGTGGTTGAAAGGAGGGTATGTAGAGGATGTCCTGAGTTCAAAGGTGATGTAAATGTGGAAGAGTATGAGTTGTGGAAGAGTAAAGTGGAATTGTGGTATGATATTTGTGGTAATGAGTTTGATAAACCTGCTGGTGAGATTTTGTACAGTTTGGGACCAAAAGCTTATGAATGTGTGTGGATGATTAAATGGAAAGAGTTAGGAAAGAAAGAGGGTGTGGAAGCTGTGTTAAGTAAGCCAGATGAGAGATATGTGAAAGAAAAACAGATAGGTATGACAAGTTGTGTGAATATTTTTATATCAAGCGAAAGACTAGTGAATCGATGAGGGAGTATGTGAACAGATGATATGAAGTGATAGAGAGGAAGTGTAAGATTGTTGGTAAAGTGGATTTGGGTGAAGATATGAAGTGTGTACATCTACTTGAGGGAGCAAATGTAAGTGAGACCCAAAGACAAATGGTGTTAGCATATTGTGGTAAGGATGAGTGGGTGTTTCGTACTATTAGGGATGCTTTGGTGAATATATGTGAGGGGTTTGGTAAGAAAGCAGAGAACAGAGGTGAGGTGGCTGAGAGTGGTGAGAGTAGTTGGTATACAAGTCAGCGATGCCGGCAAGTTTGGTGAATATATGTGATTGGGTTAATGGTCAATTGTTGAATGTGAGAGACAAGGATGGTATAGTGAGTGAGTGTAATATTTGTCAGTCAAAATTTCATTATGCGTACAAGTGCCCTTCAAGAGGTAATATGTATGGTGAACAGAGAGGAAGAGGGTATGGTAGGCCCAGTGGTGGTAGAGGACAACAATTTGTAAGGGATAGTGATAGGGTGGTGGAAGATAGAGTAGAAGGAGGTAATACTGGTGGTAATAGTGAAGTGAATGAAAGAAGGATTTTCTGGGGTAAAAGAGTGGAGAGAAATAGTGAGGAGAGAGGAGATAGTGTTTGTGGTGGTGCATATGAGAGCAGAAAGAGGTGTGATTTATGTAGGTCGGATAAACGTCTGTGGAGAGATTGTGATTACTGTGAGTTGTGTGTACAGAAGCAGGGGTGTACCCTTGGTGTGAATACAGTAGTAGGAGATAGAAAAGTGGGAATAAGTAGGGGAAAACAATTAATAGAACAATTAGATAGTACAACGGTTCGTGGAATGGGAAGGGGTATGAGTTATACAAGAGAGTGTGATAAGGTGTGTATTAGCAGTAGTAATGGTGATTCTGAATGGGATGCGATATGTGCGATTTGTGGTATTGATCCTCATGGGTACGATAAGTATGATGATGAGGAAGGAAAAAGGGTGTGTTATACTTTGTCTGTAAGAGTGGATGACAGTGAAAAGTCAAAATCTAAGATAAAAGATGTTGAAAGGCTAAATAAGAGTATGGAAGAGAGTTGTGGTGGTGACAAGTTAGTGGTCCCTTTAAGAATGTGTATGAGTGATGATGAAGAGACGATTGTGAGAATATGTAAAGAGTTGGAGGATGCAAGTGTAAAGAAAGATAGTGAAACTACGGAATGATAAGGAATGTGAAAGTAGCAGTAGAGGAAGATGTGAGTGATATCATTGGTGATAGTGTTTTGGATGGCAGTGAAATAAAGGAGTCAACCATGGAAGCAGAAGCGTTGGTGGTAAAACAATGGTCCAAAGTAGTGAATGTAGATGAGTGTGTGAAAGTGAAGAACAAGAAAGTGAAGATGTCAAAGAAAAGTAAAAAGGTTGAGCGTAGTGCTGTAGTGAAGGATAAGCAGAAACAGGGTGGTTGGTCAGATGATTCAGATTGGTATTGGTAGGATGTAATTGTTGATGTGTGAAGTGTGAGTAACAGATGAGTGAGTTGTGTTGTTTGTGAGTGACGGAGTATATGTTGTGTGTGTTGGGGTGTTGTGAGTGCTTTGTTATATGTTGTAGGTTGGATGGTTTTAACGCAGGAGTGGTTTGTGGTTTGTGAAATGGTTGTGTATGTGTGCATGTTTTGTCGAGAGAAGGAGGGAGAGAGAAAGATATAAGATTGATAAGTTTTGTGTTTGTTTCTTAGGTGTGATGGTTGTTGAAGAATGTAATGTCCTCTCCTTCTCCTTTTCCTGTGAGGTGATGTGATGTGATGAAGCCAATGCAAGATGAAGATTGTCATTTTATAGATGCAGCACAATAGTTACTTAATTAGTAGAAGCACACGGGTGTTTCAGTGTTGATCATTATTTATTATTTATCTTATTCATCTATTATATTATATATTTACCAATTTTTCAGTAACTATAATATACGTGAGTGAAAAGTACTCTTGTGTTCTTTGTATTGGAAGTAAATAAAGTGGTAAAATTTAATGTGGCTACGAGTAAGGTAGTGTACTCGTGGGTACATATTGTATTAGTAAGTTGACAAATGTGCACATAGGTGCAATGAAACTTTTTATATGGGCTTAGTAAACCCCAGTCGGGTCTGCCTAACTATTACGTATAGGTATGGAACTTTCTCTTTACATGCTTTGTATGTGAAAGGGAGATAAGATATATTTTATTTTTTAATTTGATAAAACTTGGCAAAAAAAATAATAATAATCATTACCATCAATACTATTAGTTGACCATTCTCCGAATATTCTTCCTCAATTTCCAAAGGCTCTTCTTTTATTTCAATCTCATATTTGTCATCTACGAATGGGTGAAGTGTTTTTTCCTGTGAAAAGGATAAATTTTGAAATGATAATTTTTATAATAATAATAATAATAATAATAATAATAATAATAATAATAATAATAATAATAATAATAATAATAATAATAATAATAATAATAATAATGATAAAAAGAAGAAGAAGAAGAAGAGAAGAAGAAGAAGAAGAAGAAGAAGAAGAAGAAGAAGAAGAAGAAGAAGAAGAAGAAGAAGAAGAAGAAGAAGAAGAAGAAGAAGAAGAAGAAGAAGAAGAAGAAGAAGAAGAAGAAGAAGAAAGAAGAAGAAGAAGAAGAAGAAGAAGAAGAAGAAGAAGAAGAAGAAGAAGAAGAAGAAGAAAAGAAGAAGAAGAAGAAGAAGAAGAAGAAGAAGAAGAAGAAGAAGAAGAAGAAGAAGAAGAAGAAGAAGTTAAAACTTTAAAAGAAGAAGAAGAAGAAGAAGAAGAAGAAGAAGAAGAAGAAGAAGAAGAAGAAGAAGAAGAAGAAGAAGAAAAAAGAAGAAGAAGAAGAAAAAAAGAGCAAAGAAGAAGAAGAAGAAGAAGAAGAAGAAGAAGAAGAAGAAGAAGAAGAAGAAGAAGAAGAAGAAGAAGAAGAAGAATCGATTGTTTATCCCTTTTGTCCAAAAAAATGCCGTATCTTTGTAACAAGGAATATTCTTCAGATCTACACAGAGTTTTTCACAGTTTATTTGTTAGTAGCAGCGTGATTGAGTAAAATTTTTTTTTTAGTTTTAAAAAATATTAAGTAAGTTATAGTGTAAACTTACAGTATAAACGTCAGCATGAATTGGATATAAGTTTAATCAAATGACTAGACTTAAAGGTGATATAGGAAACAGTTGAGTAGTAGAGTGTGGTACTCAAGTGAGTATATAATGGTAAGTATACATAAGTATAAGTATAAGGTCGTGCTAATGGATTAAGTAATTTTGTATTGAACTTAAAAACTGCTACAAGGTGATATCCCACCCATCAGGAATTCAATTTAATAGGGATTAATCCACTCGGGTATTTATTTTATCAATTTTATTAGATTGTATATACAAATATATTAACGTTTATGAATAGTTTTGCATACAGTAACTAGCAGAAACAAGATCTTTTTTTGTTATCTCAACATTCAAGATTTACCTTCAGAAGCCACACCAACTAACGTGTGTTTTGTATGTCATTTCTGTAGTGTTGTTTTAGTCAGTAAGTTGTATATATAGAAATTTTTTTCAATAATAATAATTCTTCCTGTACCTGAGTTCCTTCCACCTTGAATCTTGCTCCAGCCTAATCTATGATTTCTAACATTGTCTTTATCAGAGTTTATCCTCAGCATCACCTGTACTTTTAATATCCATAATCGACTCAAAATTTACTTTGTTAAAATATCTCAATACAACAAAACATGTCCTGGACACCCCAATGATTTTTTGGAATTGTTAAGATTAAACATAGACTAATGTGTGAACAAAAT
>JABUQX010017612.1:55000-58056 GCA_015478945.1 Trachelipus rathkii | reverse complement strand
ATATATATAATTATATATATATATATATAATTAGTATATTATATTACAGAGGTGGGCATCGTTACTCAAAAAAGTATTTCCGTTAGCGGCTTACTCCGTTACTTAACGGAAAAACGTAGTGCGTTATTGTTATTCCGTGTCTTGAAAAGGAAAAGTAACGAAGTCCCGTTACTCCGTTACTCCGTACGTTTTCAATATGACATAATTACGGTATCTTGAGCAATTTATTGGTTTTTGTGTATATTAAATTTTCAAACATTATCATTAATTATTAAAAAAACATTACCCTCATGTAAAGACCCATAGCGCACTCAAAGACTTAGTCCCTTTGCATCCCCCAACGATTTAATTGCAACAGCCACATTCCTGCCATTCACAACTTTCCTCATACACTCTGCATCATCCATTCCCTTTCAGTCCAACATGAGTATTACTAAAAATTGAACCCAGGACACTTTGTTCTAGCTGCTCACCAATCTAGCATAAACTCACACAGTAGGACTGTAATTCATCACAACCATAACCTTAATATTATCCTTACGTTTACCTTCAAACATCTCCTTTTACACATCCCCGCCAATAATCTCTCTATCAATCCGCTGCAAACCTCTCAGATCGCCACACAAAACCAAATCAACTCCGCATTATAATAGGTATTAGAGCATCCTCCACTCTCGTCCGATTTTCATCATTCTAACCGAGATTGTGGAGTCGGAGTCGGATTCGGAGTCGGGAGTCGGTAATTGCAGACGAGTGAGTCGGAGCCGGAAAATTTTGAAACGACTCCACCACCTGATTCTTAACACCCATCCCCTTCTTATTCCACCTCAATCTTTCATTTTATATCCCCATCCATTATACAAATTGAATAACCAAGAAAGACATAGCACATCCCTGCCTCCATCCGCTTTAATATTAAAACGATCACTTTCAACTCCATATATTCCTACACACGCTTTACTATCGTCATATTAACTTTTGATTCCATTCAGAAGCTTTACCACCAACACCATAAATCAATAACCCCTGTCATAGAGCTTCCCTTGATTAGCTTTTCATACCCTTTTTTTTTTTTTTTTTTTTTTTACATTGTTCATCCACCACTCACGGCAGAGCCCTATTCAGGGAGGGTGTTACACACCAAAGTTTCATCCCCTAACGCAAATTACGCAGATGAGCCAACAGACACAGGCTTTAAAGTGAGGAGATTAATCTCAGCATGGGAACACAGAAGATGCGAAGAGAATGCCACAGGAACAGAGGGTGGCAGGAAAGAATGGAAGCACGCAGCGAACTAGCCTGCGAGTTACCAAGATCCACACAAAAACTCATGCGCGAACAGCACCCCTTGTGCTACGAGGGCGTCGTAAAGGTGGTGTACGCGAGTTCGGTAATTCCCGATCGCCCACACCTGTCCGCCCCTGCTTACCTATAAAAAGAGATAAACACCAACATCGCGCCGCCAAAGATAGAGGGTCAAGTGAACTGGAAAGTACAGGACAGTTATAAGCCTTTGCTTTTGACTCGACCCTGTCAAAAAACCGCCGGGTGAAACCAGACCCCCCCAGATATGAGAAACGATACTCCATACAAGGCGGACTTGAGACCCTTGTAAGCTTGGAGTAACTCGAGAAGAGGAAAAAAAGTCTCGCAGTCTAAACGAACTCCCAGTTTTCTTGAACCGCCCTAAGCAACCGTTGTGATGTAGCTTTCCAAGACATTTTTTTTTTGTTTATGTTTAAGCCCGAAGCCAAGGATTTATATTGTCAACAGGAGAGACGAAGAACCCGTCGAAAGATATCGGAAAGTTAGAAGGTGTGTTAGAGAGGGAGATTTGTAGAAGTTGAGTTTTTAAAGAATAATTCACAAGGTGAGACGACCCCAATCGGAAATTCTATCCATATCATCAGCGAGAATAGAATCGTGAAAATTAAGACGAGAGCAATTCTAGAAGTAAAAGAAGAGCCAGAATTGAAATGAGGTTGAAGAGTTGAAGCGGGTCGAGTCAATCGGCCATAAGATGTGGATAGCAGTTAATGCAGTGAAATCATTAATGAAAAGTAAGAATTAAACTAGGAGATAAGACCGAACCCTGAGAACACCACTATTACAGAAAAAGAAGAACGAATCCTCCAATCAACCACAGCCGATAGTTGATGCGACTTGAAAGAAAAAGCTAGACATAAGTAAGCTAGGAGAAGGAGAACTCCAAAGGGAGGGTGCCTGGAAAGCAGCGACACTTACCATACCGGGTCAAAGCTTTGGATATGTGAAGCACCACCAAGCAAGTTTCCCGTAGTTCCTAAGAGCGGAAAACAATAAATCGGTTAAATAGGAAAGTATATCGGCCAGTAGACCTTGAACCACGCCGAAAGCGCGTATATCTATATATAAGGAATTGAGATTCCAAGATGGTCTAAGAAGTATGAGTGAGTTGAGAATTTTCAAAGATCTTAGGCAAGAAAACCAGTGAAAGCCTATATGCTGATAGTTTTACAAAGATTAGAGCGGCTCCTTTTTTCGGAATAGGTTGGACATGGCGTGCTTCCAACACTGAGGAAAGTGCCGTAGTATGAACATTAGAGAATATAGTCGAACGAGGGGTGGGGTCAGCACGTAAGCACATTCCCTCAAAACTCGGGAAGAAGCCATCCGGGCCACCCGCCTGCCTAACGTTCATAGATCTCAGGAGCCCATGCACCCGGTCAAATCTAATCACAGGCAAAGGCATAGGACCACCTGAGAGGACGAAGATGGCGAGGTAGAGAATGCCAAATTCCAGGTTGAATGAGAGAAAATAGGAGGCCGAAGAGATTGGCCTTTTCAGTTCTTCTCTCACAGAGCCATTCAGATCGAATAAGAGAGCCAAAGTATGATTTACAGAAGGTTGTAGAGATGTTTTTGGCAAAGCCAGAAATATTGTCAGGTTAGGAGATCCAAGAGCTAGCGCCCCACTTTCGTTTGATTGAAAAGCCCGCCTTTATGCTCGTCGAAGAGATCCTCTGCAGACGATTTCTACTGAGTAAATTAGCGGAGTGATAGGAGAACGAAAATTT
>JABUQX010017612.1:0-50000 GCA_015478945.1 Trachelipus rathkii | reverse complement strand
ACACTAAACCACAAGACCAAACACTACAAAAATATTCCGTACAATAAAATAAATCAATACTTCACACACTCAACCACTCCAACCAACGAAACCATCTGGAAACAAAACAACAAAACTCAGCAAAAATATCAATGCAATATTCTATATCGTCACACCTACTCAAAATTTCCACAATACCACAAAACTCATTAACAGGAACAAATAATAACATGCGTAAAGGTTAAAAACCAACAAGAACCACCATCCATAGTTCCTTAAGAAGTTATTCAGGGTTATAAAACTTTAAAAACTCGAAGAGAGAACCCGACATAACCACATTCACCTGAAACATCCTAGGAGGCAATGCTATCACCAGCCCTAACATAAATATTTAACGTTGCATGGCAAACCAACACTCTACCACTTTTATGGAAACTTGTATATGAAATGCCAATATTAAAACCAAACAAACGAGCTGATTTAATCCAGCTTTCGCACTGCCAATATCGAATTAACCTTTCTACAATACCCAAAAGGTGTTGGAAAAATTAATCTTTCCCTAGACATATCCATAATCCCTCTCCAGCAGACACAACATGGTTTTCAAAACAAAACACTTTCTCTACTACTCTCCTATACTGAATCAAACTCCAACACGTTCTGCGTTTAACCAAAACTTCACAAACTCCTCCCTCAGCGTAACTCCCTTAATCTCTGTAGCAATAGATATCGACAAAGGTCTATTGTTCGTATTTGACTGCCATTTTCCCATCACCTTTTTACATAGCAAAGTCCTCTTAACGGCATAACCCATAACCATCAAAGCATCTCTATATAATAAAATTAATTACTAATTTCCTATCCGGTCACACAGCTGTGTCATCCGAGGACATCACTCCTCCCGTTCATACAAATTATGTAATGGAGTACCCCAGAGAGCCATTCTTTCACCTACACTATTTAACCTTTTTATGCATGATCCCCCTCATCCCACTTCCTCCCTCCATAAAAAATTAATAATTTATGCTGAGTACTAACAAACCCACAATCAAAGCCTGAAACAAGGTACAGCGCATTTGGTAGAGAACTTCTAGCAATATATTTAGCAACTGAACAATGGCGTAACCACGAACAGAATGACTACAACGCCTTGACAGAAGAGAATTTAATATCCACCCACCCAGAAATATTCGTATCAAACAGTTGCCTCACTCTCAACAAGCAACCCACCGTCCTAGGTTTGACCTTTAACATTCGTATGACATTCACCCCCCACATTAATAATATTTTCAAGATCCGCACATTAATTAAATGTACTGAAAATACTAACTGGAACAAATTTGGGCCAACATAAAGAAACTCTCACAATAGTATAGAGACATTACAATCCACCCCCTTCTCTAAATTATGCATCACCTGCCTGGGCTTCCGCAATATCACAAACCAATATTCAGAAATTAGAAACCATGGAAAATAAAGCTCTCGGGATAATAACAGGCTGCCTCCTCTCCACACACATCCATCATCTACTAATTAAATTAAAAGTTCTCCCTTTAAAAGCCCGTCTTGACATGATAAGATGTCAATTTAAAAGTAAATCACTGTCAATAGATTTAAAAAAAAAATCACCCTACATCAAACATTACAGCAACTTCCCCGCACCTAGAAGAAAAAACCACACCAGCATAACACTATTCTAACAAATACAACACGCTTTCCCCACCCCAACCTCCACCCCCAGATACTCCCATTACTAATCACATTCACCCACATTTAACCCTATGAACTATCTCTGCATGTCCAAATAAAAACCATATTTTAAGCACGTCCATCAAAAATTTCCCCTTCAGAACAAACTTTGACCACCAAACTCACGTAATGCTTTTCCGTCTCTGCTCTGGACATCATCCCTTACTTCAGATATACAAATTCATCATCAATAAAGAACCCTTCCAATGCCAAAGATATTTTTTCCCAGACTACAACGACACAGGACATCTCTTGCTAGACTTCCGTGACTTGACGGACAGCAAACACAACTTCAACATGATTTTTCTAACGGATCTCTGGGCCAGTCCGGCTGTGGTTGCACAATATTTCAAAGTAGCCCATTTCTCGCAGGAGAGGAGCGTGGGGGCGACAAGGTAAATTAAGTATATATATATAATATATATATATATATATATAGTAATAGATAGAAATATATTACAATATATATTTTCATAATATATATATATATAGCACTATATATGTATATCTATATATTATAGATTTAAATAATATATATATATATATAATATATAGAATATGTAAATAATTATATATATATATATATATAATATATATATATATATAATATATAATATATATAAATATATATATATATATAGAGAGAGAGAGAGAGAGAAGAGAGAGAGAGAGAGAGAGAGAGAGAGAGAGAGAAATTTGTTTAATTTAAGAAATAAAATCACCAATGTTTATTAGCTGACATGCCGCTACTTTAGTGCCATTATATTATCCTTATTTCCTTTCCACAACAACGAAACGTGCACGACCATCGCCCAGACAAACTTATCGATTTCTGTAGAACTTCTCGGAATTCACTTTAATTTCAATTCGTAAGCGTTCTTCGTACAAATCCTCTAAATACGCAATCTTGATTCCGTTTTAAAAACAGAATAACTTTAGAACATAACATGAAGTACATAAAAATTTGCAGCTCTGATTAATGGATATGACCGACTGCGCCGACTCTGTCCGTCTCTCTTTGAGAGTCGCAAGCCATACACGAGGAGATTTTGCACTAAGAAGCCAAGGTTCTCTTTCAGTTGGGTTTGCACGGGTTTAGAGTTCTGTAGTTAGTGTGGTGAGGTGCTACGTTAATTAACAGACTACAGAAATGGTATTATCAAACCCTGTCACTTCCATCGGACTTGATTATGTTTCTCCTCTTAGTGTTTCGTTAATACGTATTTATGATTATTGCAATATAAATGAGTTTAATGTTTAAACTGTGTTTATTTAATAATTATTTTTCACTTAAGGAAAGAAGAGTAAACTTTCACATTTGACTCTATAGTCTCTATACAATCAACTGTCCTTGAACTTGAAAACTATTTTAGAATTATCTGATTCCATATATATAATATATATATACAAAGAATATATAACAATATAATAATATATATAACTATATATATATATATATAATACATATTATATATATATATATAATATATATCATTATATATTATATAATATATATATATATATATAATAAAAGCGATATTGCTTTTAAACTTGTTCCTTTGATTTTTTTTATCCTGTATATAAATATTAATCGTTTATACTAAATTTATATAATTCAGAATTTCAATGTGTGATATTGGATTAAAAAGGGGTAAAAAGGCCTTGTAAGGCAAATTTGTCTACCTAACAAAGCATTGTGCGTACGTATCCAATATTTTTACACACCACACCACACACACACACACACATATATATATATATATATAATATATATATATATATAATATATATCATATATATATATATATATATATATATATATATATATATATATATATATATATATATATATATATAATACTATATATATATATATAATGCGCTTTTCTAGACACAAAACGCTCTTGCAGTGCACTTTCATTTATTAATAGTACACTTAACTCAGCGAATATTGTCCTTTAAAAATTAGCAAGAGTGATATTTTTACGTCTTTAATCTTAATTGAACGGAATCAAGTGTGGTTGAACCTTGCACTTAGGGAAGAAAAGGAAGAAAAAGATATAGTCGAAGAAGAAATGAGCGATTACAGTTTCTACCTTTTCAACACCGAAGCGTTCTTAAAGTCAGAACAAGGGCCATTCAAAGGATAGTTATTATAGGAGCTAGGAAAATCCACCTAATTTAGCCCGATTAAAGTTCCAGGATGTATGCTTAAAGCAACTTGGAGCTACTGGAGAGAAAACATTAAAATTAAAAGTTATAAAATTGTGTTGAAATATGCAAATATCTATTAATATATTTCAATCAATATTGATTCTTGACCAAGTCAAGTAAGCATATCCAAATCCTTATTGTCATCTTTCTGTACCTTTGAATGTCACCATAAATTTGGACAAGATTTCTAGAAACATGGGACAATGGATCCTTTTTCTTATTCTTGTGTAGGATCCTCATTTTTGGTTCTTTTTTTCTTTTCTGAAAATTTCCCATTATCATAATCGTTGGTCTGCAATAATGGAACAAGATTGAACCTCAGTTTAATCGTTCATCAGACACAGCGATAAGGATACAGCATCCCAGCAAACAATGTATTATATTCTCTAATATCCTATAATATCCACCTAACAAATACTAAGATTACGTTTCAATTTTGCAAGCGAGGGAGGATCACTAATTAACATTTTAGGGGATTTATTTGTCCTATATATTAATAGTCACTTATTTAACACTTTACAGTCTAGGGTACTTATATTGTTCATTTTAATTAATTTTAGGTCCTTTACTATAATATAGGCATGGCGGGCCGATTTTATCCTTATTCACTTACTCAAGAGTGAGCAAAAAGCTTTTCAACTCTTTGGACGTATATATTTATATATTACTATATCTATATATAGGCCTCTACTATCCTGATGACATATATACCCTTCATTTCGGCCTTAGAGTTTTCTACATGAGAATCCTACTGAGCCTCCTCCTCAATAATCAAGAAAGTATTTATAGTATAGACTAAGGGATTAAGTAAGAGAATCTTTGGCTGTTATTCAATGTTTAGTTCATCAATTTAAATGGGAGAGCTTATGCTTCATTTAAGCTATACTTAACTTTATATATATAGTAGACATAGCGAGCGATAATCAAGTTGATCTCTCACAGATAACACTATCTGTATCTTAGTCACATAAATCACCAGAGCATACCCAAGTATGTAATATTGAATATTGAGTATATAGTTCTACAAATTCTGTATTACCTTCGACCTCTATATTCATGAGTGTATAAAATAATTATACAATTTTCATGTACCACATCAACTTAATCTCAACCAATCTATTAACATCACCTCTATATAACCTCTAAACGAATGACAGTCATTATGACAAGAATTTGTGGCCTAAAATACATAATACTTTGATCAACTGAGTAGTACTGGAAAACTTTACTATCTCCAAATCACAACGTTCTCTAAGCCTAAGTGGAATGCTCTTCAAGAGACTAATTGTATTTCATGTATTAATCAGGATATAGGTTCCGAGGAACTCGATCACACCAACTAGTTGCCTATAAAGGTTCAGCAGCAGCTTAGAATTTAACGATGACCTTAATCACGGAAATACTCGTCACACATAAGTGTCGTTAAGTTGCCCGTATTATTTTATTAAGTCTGTAAACGATTCTGCATACAAGACAAACGAAGGTAGTTAGATTTCATAATTTATTCTATTCGAATAATTCCATATATTTTTTATTTTTATGGAGTCTATTTACATATTTAACGTCAATTCAAATTTAATAATAGATAATTTAATACTCTTATATCGTGCCTAAAGATTGTAATAATATCGATGCTTAAAAATTATATTATTTTAAATTCTTAGTAATATTAAACCTTAAATAAATATAGTTACTTTTTCGCCCGCTGGTAGTTAGGAAGCATACTTCCCTTCATCAGAATCCGTAAACACCTTACTTCGACGTCATTCCGTCAACTCGTCGTTCAACATTACCGTTTCTAAGTTTGCCGGCAGTAATCATACGTCAGCGTCCTAACGTCGTAAGGTTAATCACTACTCATATCACAACAATACTGATCGTAACATAAATTTATGAGTAAGAATAAATATACACAACATAAAATCTAGCTTATCAAATTAACCTGTGGCTAATCTAACACTTAAGTTACTTCTTAATTATAATAAAAGTTTTGACGTAATTAAATTCACTTGAATATTCTGTTATTATATGTACTCGTGATGTATTCTTATACTGTGTACTTATTAGAATGTAGGAACTTGGTGGCTACTTAATTAACCAATAAATAAAATAAATAAAATGTAAAAATTAATAACATTATTTAAATATAAATTAAGTAAAATATATAATTAATAATACAATATAAATAAAATTTAACAATTAACCCTAGTAATAATATAATAAATAATAATAATAAACCATCCAAGAATATTTGAAATTTAAACTAATAGGGACGTATTTAGAAATACTAGGGTTTCTTCAGATTTTTAATGGCTATTTATGGTAACCTACCAATTTATTACCCGATAAATTAAGTAATAATGAGAAGCATATAAGACCTGGAGAAATATATATTACAGAACATCTTATACCACTAACAAATGCCAATACGATAACCCTTTATTTACAATATAACCAATAATTATAAATACCCGTATTCAATTATAAGGAGGAGGAATAAAGATTGAACTTATAATAGATACGGAAGACGAGGAAGATTAAGGGTCAACTTATAAGATTAATAAAACGTTCCTATGGATCCTGAAACACGATAAGAGCGCCGGAAAAGTGCAGTTGCGATGATTGGCTTGTCTGCCATTTATTTAATATATAATTTAATCTGAGGAGTAGCTAACAGAATATACGGTCGGATTAATAATAACTCATTCAAGTTTGATGGTTGAGGTTCTCGTCGATACAGTTTGCCAGGACCTTCCGGTAGCCGGGTGTACTTGCAGATATAGCCGGAAATATGACCATCGGGTTGACACGAACACCAGCATGCCCATCTATGATGCTATATAACAAACCATATATATATATAATTATAAATAATTAGATATATTAAGATATATATATATTATATAATATAATATATATATATATATATATATATTATATATATATATAATAGTATATACTAAGTTATAATAACTACTATATATATATATATATATATATTAATGCACAGTACTCTAATAGGGTATAGAGATTAAGTTGCCTAATAAGTAAATCTACTATTAGCATAATAAATATTAAGTTAAAATTATACTATAATTATATAATATATATAATAATATATAATAATTATACTAAATATAATATAATAATAATTAAATATCATTATATAAATAAATAATTTTAATTATTATATATATAATTAATATAATAATAAATTTTTATAAGATAATTTAATACATTAACTAGAGTTTGAACAAATAAGATGATAACGGTACACCTCATCCTATATAAAATTATTGCTCGTTATACATAACCGAGTAGCTAGTTATATAAAATGAATAACATATAATAAAATATAGCATTATTATCATATTATTACTATTATATATATATATAATTATCATAATATTATATATATATAACCATAATTATATTAATAATTAAAATAATTATTATATATATTAAATATTATATAATATATCTTATATTATTATAATCTATATTTAATAATAATAATCATAATTATTAAATTCTATATATATTAAATATATTTCTATATTAGAAATTAATATATATTATCATATATCATATATCATTAAATACTATATAGTATATATTAATCTATATATTACTATTATATTATAATATATAATAATATATATATATATAAAGTAATATATTAATATATATTATTATATAATTATCTAAATAAAATTATTATAATATATACATATATAAATTAATTATATTTAAATAATTTGTAATTGTTTAATCGACCCATATAGTAGTCAGTTATCACATAATCACCCACTATATATATAATTCACCTTTATTACAATTGTGCCTTACCTGGCATCATGTCATATGTAATCTTATATATAATATCGGAATTTATTTATATTGCAAATAATTTAAGTCGTTCCATTAAGTAGTAAATTTTTCATGGCTAAATAAGTAGGAAATTTTACTAATAATAATATATCTTATATTTTCTAAGTATATATAAAAGTAATGTTTCAGTGCATCAATTAACACGATTATAAATATTAAATATATATATATATATATATTATATCCCTAATATACTATTATATATATATATAATAATATATAATATCTAAATAATTATATATATTAATATATATATATAATATATATATATTAATTATTTATCTATATTAATTTTTCGGTATGATATCTATAATAATATTAATTATATTAAATATTATATATATCATATATATATTAATTAATAAAACAAATTTTAAAAATTATCTTTATTACTATATTAATTATATTACAAATATATTAAAAATCATTTTAATATGTCATTTATTAATATATATATATTTTATTAATTAAGTTATGTTATACATTACATAATAAATAATTATACTGTATATTATTATTAAACATATTAATTATATTAATATTAAATATTAATATATATATATTAAAATATATATCTATTAATTTAATATATATTAAATAAATATTAATATTTATTATATTAATAATATATATAATTAATAATAGTATATATATATATAAATATAATATATATATATAATATATATATAATATTATAAATAATAATATAATATATATATATATTATTAATATTGTATAGATATATATATTATTATATATATTAATATATATATATATTAATCATATAAACCTTATATACATAATACACATCATTATTACCTTTATTTATCTCACACCTTAACTTACTATATTAAATTTTTTCATCAATATACATTTATTTTTTCATTTATATATATAATTCAATAATAACAATAATTTAATGATTATAAAAAAAGATATTCCCATACCCATACCAACTTAATCATAACTTTAGGTGCATATTTCCTTCGAAAGATGTTCCATGTACATTCTATAAGATTCCTCTAATGCGATAATAAACTATTCCTCAAAAGCCCTCATAACCCAGACCACGGATGCCAATTGGATTTTAAATACAGGCCGAGCTATCTATTATTAACCCTAATCTGATGTTTTACCTTTATTTAAACAGTTTTTAACCAAGAGTTCTTCCTATGATGTTCAGGTCTTTCTCATCTTATCTTCCTAGCCTCCTCGAGCCTCATTCTAAAGGTATCTACCTCACCACTCATACAGAGTATCGTTATTCATGTAGTTTGTAGAGGACTATATAATTTAATATAGAATACCTTATAGAAGGAAAATTTCATTTTTGTAAGACTTATTGTAATACATATGCCCAGAGTATAAGTCCCATTTGGTGTGTTCACCCTACCAACAGAAAGGGTTGGGGTTATATTATGTATCCACATTTAGTGTACAGTAGAAGTCCAGCTTCCCTTGGTGTGGATATTTGAAAGATGAATCCCCATAGACTGTAGTGAGAGATAAAAGAGTAAGGATGGGTTGTTCTGGGGAGTGGTTGGGAACTAGATTCGTATATAGAATGTTCTGAAGCATGTTTGAGGTAGGAGTTAAAATATTAGGAGAAAAGAGTTTAATATCGTTTTACTCCACAAAGGATGATTGGCGTGGGTTACCACTCGAGTTTGGTGACCGGGGTCCTCGAGCAATCCGACCTCAGATTCATTCAATAGATATTGGAGAGGTCGGCCCAAGGTAGTGCCTTTGTGTATGTTAAGGTCCCGCGTGTTGTAGAATTAAGCACTGAACAGAGATGTTGAAGAAGTAGAGGCGTAAAATAGCAGAATTTGAAGAAGCGGGGTTATGTTTTAGTATGGCCGTTCGTTATCTCCTATCTACTGCGAAGTCTTCCAGAGACTATGAAAGAAGAAGTCATCACACGGCACTCACTCATGTGAATGAGATTGTGTGGTAGGTGGGTTTGGCGCGTGTGGATTTGGATGCAGAGGTGAGGTTGTGTTGGTATGGAGTGTGATTATGGGTTGAGGAAGTGGTCCCAATTTAAGTATTTTGGGTAGGAGGAGGCTCTGCAGCATTGAGTTGTGGGAGGAGGATTTATGAAAGAGTATATCATGTCCTCTGAGAGGTGAAGGAGAGGGTGTTATGAGTAAGAGGGAAGTATAGATACACCTATAGGAGGCGCAGAAAAATACTGCTCCATAGGAGTTGGAGCGATGATATGAGAAATCAGCTAAGGTCAGTGGTGGGTTAGAGTTGGAAATGGAAGGGCGATAAGATTTTTAATCGCAATAGGAAGCAGAAATAGGGACGAATGTATGTTTTTTAGAGGATCTTCCTCGAGTGGAGTGGGTGATTTATGTACGAAAGGTATGCATTTATTTTGTTTTATGTATCATTTTTATGACCCTTGGATAAATGGGGCACAGATTCGTCCACCATTATAAGTCTGAAAAAAGTTGTAACCTATTAAGGACGCTTTATCAGTGTTAAAAATAGAGAGGAAATGTTTAAAGACTGATTTAGAGGAGAGGAAATCCCAGCTGCGGCGTATAGTGAAGCTCCTTTGAGGACAAAGAAGTAAGAAGAGGAGGAATTAATGTACAAACACAAGTAAATGTAATTATATGATTCGAAGAATAGTGATAGAGATTAGTCAGATTTCTGGGGTAAACGTAACCAGAGAGTGGTACATGTATGAGGGAGTATTTGCAGTCATCAGATTACTATCAAGACAAAAAAATGCATACGCACACTCAAAGGGCTATATGTAGTGGCGCTGACGGTGAGTGTAAACCGAGAGACTAAGAAAAGCCTGTTATCCAGTAAGCAGATAGAATTTATCCGGGTTGTGACATTCTTAATGTATTTTCAGTTCCACTATATTCTTCTATATAATTCGAATCACTATATAATCCAAGCACTAATCGGACCAGAATTTATTTACATCTTAAACACGCAAAACACATTGTTAGTAAAATGTATGGAAACGATAGATCATATTGATAATTTGAAAGATAGTCTACTAATACTCGAGACATAATGTTTGAAATTTTTTAAAATTCCTGAATTATTCATTATCCTAACGGTCATTCTTAATCCATAATTATAATCTTAATCACCATAAATTCTTATAAATCATTCTATTCTCTCATTACAGAAGTCAAACGGAGATGTGGGAATAGCTACCAGGTAATATTAAATAGGACCTATAAAAGCTATACAGGATATATATAAACATCTATATCCATGATAAGACCTTATTGGTTAATAATAACGTTTTTAAAAATATATATAAATATAAGGGAGCTTCTATTATAATATATATATATAAATAAATATAATATATATTTAATAATATATTAATATATTAAATATATATATATATTATATATAATTATTCTTAATATATTATATTTTAATATATATAATATAATATATAAATAATTTACAATAATTATATTATAATAACTATAATCTATATATTATTATATATATATTACTATATATATATATATAATATATATATAATAGATATATAATATATATATATAATTATATATATAATATATATATATACATATATAAATATCTATAGTTTCTATATATAATAAATCGCAACTAAAACATTAACTCTGATCCTGATACCTTTATAGACTCTCACTACTGTCAACTAATTATGAATGTCAGCCTTAGTGAGTCTAGTAATGAGTAATGGATACGTTTAGTACTAGGATATTCTTAGACCTAACCTTTTGGGTCGATGCCTGCTCTGAACTAACCGCCTAATGTCATAGTTTATCATATAATATATGGTAAACTTTGCTCTAATATATAAATATATATTTAACATATACTTATTATAATATAATATATATATATTAAAATATATATCTATATATTTATATATAATTATATATATATATATATATTTATAATAAGTATATATATATATATATATATATATATATATATAATATTATATAATAATCGAATAATATATATATATATTATATATATATATATTAATATATATATATATATTTATATATATTACCATTATAATATAAATATATTAATAATTATAATATATATTATATATATCATTAATATATATTAATAATAATATATTAATTATATATTTTAAATAATATAAATATATTATATATATATATATATAGTTATAATATATTTAATTATGTTTAGGCACAGGATGATGAATCTTTAATTAATATAAACATAGAATGAAAATCAACATCACATAATATTATATTTTATATTATATATTTCAAACATAATATTAACTATATTTACCATTTACACTATGCGGAGTTACTAATAATAATAAGTAGAAATTTAAGATTAGGAAGGAATACTTAAATTTTTAAAATAAGTTATCCTTATATTTAGACAAATTGTTTTATTTTATATTAATATTTTTAAAAAAGATTTTTTTAGAATATTTAGTTTTTAATTAAATTAATTATAATAATAAATATAATAGGCTGGAATACTATTGATCCTTCAAATACATTTTCGTGAGTACTCAAATCTCACAATATTATTAATTTATTAGGAATGATTGAGAAAAGGGGCGAAAGGTACTAATATAGTGCCTTCGATGTATATATTATGCTAAATGTTACTTCCACACACTCTATTTCTTAAATATTTTATATCTTTATTATTTCTCACTATATGTGATCCAATACTATCGTATTTAATCAAATGTAAAAAATTTCGATTTTATTAATGATGTGCAAGTCTTTAAAGAACATTAATAATTATAGATTAACCTTCCTTTCAATTTTTATTAACAAAAATAAGATATTTTGTGGTGCCCGGGCGATGCCCGGGACACTTGGTTGTATGTGTGTGTATGTCCTAACTAATCTCGCATCTTAACATCAGTCAATTTCTTCAATCTTATTATAACCAATCTTTTTGCTGTTATCAATTTTATAAACACTCAAGATTTTCATCAAATTTTATATATTATTATTTGCGTGATTTTTCTCTTATTAGATGTTAAGAAAATTTTACCGTACATACTAATACACATAACGATTGGAGCTTTGACTTCTCCTTCCATAATAATTAACTCAGCCTTTGCCTCCAAGAGTTCTAACTTTATTAATTACAATAAATGATTACTAGTACATTATTTTTTATGTTTCATTCCATACAGTCCATATATTTTGGTGAATCCCCAGAGATGACATTAGATTGACATTTTAGAAAATCTCTAACTTCTGATTTGGGTCTAAAAATTTAATTAAAAACAGTGTAATCAAAAAAATATTACGCTGTAAATATTATTCATTTTTAACTGAATATATCAAACTTTTTATTATTTTTTTTTTTTTTTTTTTTGTTTAAACGCCTATATCGCCTGCCTTTAGAACTGCACCCTCTCGTATGATGAGTCAAGAGGCACAAGAGTCTCATAGTCCTCTCCACTTAGGGTATCCCACGATAGTCTATATTTCTCTCGTTAACCTCAGCTAAAATTTAAATCATGATTTCACAGTTATTTGCAAGAAAATCATGTTCAATTTGTCTTCATAACATAAAATATTATAAAAATGGCTTTCCTTACATGAAATAACTCCTTCCTAATCAGTTTTATCCTAGTCCTTAATACAATAAAATACTTATACGTTGTTGTTTGAAACTGAGCAAGCTGATATTTTTTTATTTTTTTTTTTTTAGATTGGAGGTAACTCAGGCATGCATTTTAAATCCCTAAAGAACGGCAAGGTCTGCACATATTTATATTAGATAATTTAAAATATAAATTTTAATATAACCTAAAAATTATTACAGTTGTCTTTCTTTATTTTTACTCTACGGACACTCTACTCCCTAACAAGGCCGTTTACAAGCATCTATCGTATTCGTTCTTCACACTTCAACCTCCATCCCTACCCGATTTTGGGGGATAAGAGTAAGAACAATTGATGGGGGATTCCCACCTTCTTACATATTGTAAAACCCGTTTATTTATAATATAACACTAAGATTCTATCATTATCATAAAGAACAAAAAGAACGTCTATCTGACTTTTCCATTATTTTATAACGGAGGAGGGCATCGGTTTGCCATCGTTATTATATTCTAATATATAATTTTAATTACTTTTTACTAAAATACAAATAATTAATAAACCGGATTAAATTTTCACTACAAAACAAAAATACTGCATATTTGCGCGGGAGTAATAAAGAATTTCTATTCTATGTTCTTTCCCTGTATTCTGCTCTGACCCAATCGTTACGCGAAGGTGGCTTAGGTCTTATAACATGCCAGGCAATTTTGGAGTGAGGTCCTTATTTCCTTTCTGCAAGACAAGAGGCGAATTTGCAATTTTTGGGAGTTTTCGGTGTTTTGTCATTTTGATTTCTTACCCAAATTTTAGTTTGGGAGTTTAAAGCCTATAGAACTTTGTTTATTTTTAGCAAGGTATAGGCGGTTGAGGGTATGTTCGGTTAGGGTCATTCTATTAATTTTTCTTAGCCCCATTTCTTTTTACCTCCCAGTCAGAGAGTTATTGATAACACTCGTATATATCTTTAATTTCTTTTTTTTTTTCTTTTTTTGAAAAAAGCGCGGTTATTTTTTTTTTTTTTTTTTTTTATTTTTTTTTTTTTTTTTTTTTTTTTTATTTTTTTTTTATTTGCAGCATCCATTTTTACTGGATCGAATCTTCTTTTTTTCTTTTACAAAGGAAATTTTCTTATCCAGTTATTATCTATTGAATTACTTTTCTTCATTCTTATAAACTTTATTTCATACGAGACTTTACTTTTATTTTTTAATAACTTCACTTGAGGTACCTCATTACTTTGAACATAAGTTCAGCTTTATCATTTCATTATCACGTTCCGAACGCGTTTATTGGTTATCATATTAATCTATTGCGCATCATTATTTTTTTATTATTCAACCTCTGTATTCGTACCTTTCACAAAGAACCGTGAACAGTGAGATATCAAACATTAGTTGCACCGAAGATGATTGAGAAGATCTTTTAATTAATTAAATCCCATAGAATTGAAATTATATCATCAACTGCACACCGTCGGAGTACGACTATAAATTCAAATAAGAAATGGACAGGAGTATTAAATAGATCTTAGGTGTTATGTTACATTTGTTAACATAGGTTAGGTATTAATTGCTACATCTTCTACAAGAAAATAATAGATAATTTATTTTATTTTTAATATTACATCAAATAAGGACTGTGGATCATTGATACCTTCAAATACATTTTCCGTGAGTACTCAAATTCCAATTATTATATTTATAGAATGACTTGGCAAAGGGGCGAGACAAGACGTCATAGTGGCTTCGATTGTACTGTTGCTAGGTGCTTTATCTACAACTCAAACTTCTCTCTCTAATTTTTTACATCTTATTATATTTATCACTTGTGATTCAATACCTACGTATCAAATCTGACCGAATACTGCAGCAAGAGATCTTCTTTTATAATATTCTTAATATATCTATATCCTATCATCACATCTTTAATTTTTATTACAAAAATGAGATTATTTTGTCGGTGCCTCGGGCGATAATGCCGCGGGACAGACTTCAGACACTGTCGATGGCTTTGTTGTCACAGCCTCACTAACTCTGACCGGTTCTCTCCCTCCATTTGTGGCTTCAGATATCCGCGGGACCGGAGAGAGACGTTCTATTCGGCTGTTTTCAAATTTTAAATTAACTATATAGCTATTAATAAATAAAAAAATATAACATAAAAATTAATAGTGTGTGATTTTATATTAGATTTTGTAAGAAAATTTTACGCCGAATACATATCAAATTATACCACATAAAAAAACATAACGATTGGAGCTTTGTTTCTCCTCCATAATTTAATAATTGCCTTTTTGCCTATCTCCCAAAGAGTTTTCTTAGACTTTATTCAAAAGTCACAGTATTAAAGATTTTACTATAATTGAGCATGTATTTTTATTTATAGTACTATACTTAGTACACATGGTGCATCCCAGCTATAACTATATTACATATATTACTATATTATTTATAGTATATATATATTATATATTAATTATATTAATATATATATATATAATACGTATATATATTAATATAATATATATAACTATCATTATTATATAATTCTTAAATATATATATAGTAAACAATATATCTTATCTATATATATATTTAATTATATATATATAATATCATATTAATATTAACATACTTATATATATTAATTATAATATCTATAAATTATAACATATTTTTTCATCCATGTAAACTGATATAGTGAAATATTTTTGGCAAGCGATTTGATTATTATATATTGGATAAGCCGCATGACGCCGTCGTCTTCTTTCGATCTCGAATTTGGTTATCAAGAGACCGTCTTCTATTCCCTTCCCCCTTTTCTCTCTCTTCTCTTCACCTCAGTCTCTGTTATGTCGTCTATCTTCTATCTTATCTCTCGGATCTATCTCAATCTATTATTAGTTAACTCATATCTTCTTCTTACCTCTCTCCATTACTCTAATCTCCTCCGTCTAATATATGTTCATACTAATACTATTTAGTTATCTATTATGTATAACGTAGCATATATATATTTAATAGTATATAATAGTATATATATTATATATATATATATATATATATTAATATTATATATATTTAATATATACTTAACATATATATATTCTATATATATTAATATATCTATATATTATATATTATATTATGGAGATAATACTCGCCAAAAGGGATTTCATAGAGGTTTTGGAAAGGTTAGATCGACAAAATATGCTCCTTAGTTTAAGAACCCGCTCTCTATCGGAGGGTTATCGGGCTGTTAACAGAACAGTAATATATATATATATTATATACTATAGATTACATTTTAGATATATTTATATTATACTATATATTATTATATTAATAAATATACTATAAATATATATATATGTATTATGATAGATTATATATAATATTTATTCGATGGGCGCCGGGAGGGGGTAAGTAGGGGCCGTTGCCCCCCCCTTGGAATTTCAAGCTTTTTTCAAAGCCTTTGTTGCTTGGTGAAAAAAACAATTATATAATAATTATATATATATTAGATATATATATAATATATATATATATATATAATAGATATAATATTAATTATTATAATATATATTATTATATTTTAATATAATATTATTTAATATATACTTTACTATATATAATATATAATATTATAATTTATATATATTATATATATTATTATATTTTATTATATTATATTATATATATATTATATTATATTATATATATTATATTATATATTATAATTATATATATATTATATATTATAGTATATATGGACAAAGTTACTTTAAGGAGACACGGAAGGCAGGAGGTCAGATATTAAAAAAATATTCAAAGGTAGCTCTATGATACAATAAGATGAGTTCTGGGTTCAAAATGAATTTTTTTTTTTGTTGTTTTTTTTTTTTTTTTTTTTTAGCGTGTTCTGGGGCGAAACTTTATATTAATTATTTGTAAGGATTCGGACTGTAGGGGGCTCGAGCGGACGGGGGAACGACAGGGGGGAGTCTTTCATACCCGTATCGAAAGGGAACGTTCTTGAGGAGTTATCGGGATACAAAAGGATATTATATATCTATATAATATATATTATATACTAATTATATATATATTTACTATATACTATATTATATATATTATATATATTATTTATATTACATTATATATATATATATATTACTGGATTGAAGGGGGCGCAAGTTGGGGAAACATTTGCCCCCCCCCCAATATGTGCCTATTTTGGCATGGTCCATGGGAAAACCTTACCAATATTATAAATTTTATATATATACGTATATATTATATCTATATATAATATATATATATCTATATATATATATATATATATAAATTATATATATAATATATATATTATATAATATTATAATATATAATTATATTATATTATATTATATTAACTTATATATAATATTTATATATATTATATAATATATATAGTATATAATAATATATTATTATAGTATATATTATAGTATATTATATATATATATTATATGTATTATTTATTATTATATATATATATATTAATATATTATAATAAATTAATATTATTATATATTATAACTTATGTTATTTTTAAATATATATTTATATGTCTTATGTAAGTCATATATAAGACCTATTATTATATGTTTCACAAAATTTCCAGGGTGAGCATTCTATGATACATAAAAGAGTTGTCTAGGGTACGAATGAATTTTTTTTTTTTTTTTTTTTTTTTTTTTTTACCTGTTATAGGGGCGGAAATTAATATTATATATATTTGTAAATGTATTTACACGGCACTGTTAGGGGGCTCGAGGACGGGGAACCAGGGCGGCGGACGTTTTTTCTTCCCCGCTAGGGGAAAGGGCGGAAAGGGAACCCCGCGACCCAAATACAAAGAAGCGGGGGTTCCGGAGAACATCCCCGGAGGGGGGACATTAGTCTAGCGGTTGTCCCGAGACGAGGAGACCCCGACTCTGCTCGGTATGCGGTTTACCTTGGGGTTATTCTTTATTAATCTTTCCACTTACTTAAAATTTTTACCGAGATTACAAAAATGTATTCTTTTCGCTGTAGCTTTTGTCTGTTTTTGATTGATTTTTTTTTTTTTTTTTTTTTTTTTTCATTTGAACCTAAAGCGTCTAATTATGTATATAAGGCTATCTGTGAGAAAAAGATTTTTTTGATCGAGCTCCGTTCCGGTGTGTGCGTTTAAGTAACTTTTACCTATATACTATATAGTATATTTATACTATTATATATATTATATATACATATATATATAATTATATATAAAAATATATAATATATATAATTATATTAATATATATATATATATATTATAGTATATATAGTATTATATCAAGCAACTTTCCCTCGAAAAAAGCAACTTGCAGCAATTAGCTGCACCTTACCTCTCTAGCCTCCCCTACTCTGCCTTCCCCTATTCCTGGCTGTAACTTCATGTTAAAATATATTTCGACCTAATAACTGATCGAAACTGATAAATTTGTGAATAAAAAAGGAACTCATTTTCGTAGGGCAGCATTTCTTCTTTTGTTTTTTATAATGGAGGATCCAATAATATGGATTTGGCCCCATTTTTAGCTAGACCTAAAAATTGGAATAAAATTCTTAAGTTTCAAACGAATTTTGATGGAAAGATGCAAAACCGCAGCTTTTGTGACTATTAGAACTCCATTTTAGGTGTTTTGGTCTTTGGTCATTGTTGCGGCCGTTTCATTTTTTTTAGACTAATTTTATGACATTTTTTAGTAATCAACTTTACAATTTTTTTTCGAAATGACTTAAATCTTGGAGAATATAACCAGTTCACTCAGGGATATCTCCACAAATGCAGCTGGTTAGTTTTTATGATTTTTTGGAAAAATTCGGCAGAATAAAAAAATAAAAAAAAAAAAAAGTAGGTGTTGAAATTGACCGTTGCTGAGCCAAAATTTTTCCAAAAAAGGCAAAAATAATATGTCGTTTTGTGGTAATAAGCACTATGTATTATTTAAGTTTGACAGATTTCGAGAGTTGAGATTGATACGAGAATATTCAAAAGATTAGGTTCGAAAAAATGAAAACGCGATAACAGATGTAATGACACAGAAAACACTGATGACAGTGATTTAACTCAAACAAAATGAATCATTCTATTCAGAATGAAATTGTTTCTGAAATTAAGATATTATGTCCTTTTAGTGTGGGATAAATGGGGTCAAATCCCCCCCAATGGTGCGTTATGCCTTAGGGAAACTGAAATAAAATTAGTTTCAATGGGAACATTTGAAAGTGTCCAAATTCATATATTAGTATTGGAAATTATATGAATATTGATTTTTTTCTAAGTACATTGCACTTTTAAATAATATATTTCGCTCTTTTGAATTTTCTGGGGTTGAAAATTGCATTAATTTTTATTACTTTGCTACCAAGAATTTATTATTTCATTATATTTTTAATTAAATATTTATAAATAAATTTCTTTTAAGAAAGGGTCTCGAATTTTTTGTGCTAAGATTCAAATATATATATATTATTATAATTTATATATAATATATATATATTATATATATATATTATATATATTATAGTATATAATTATTATATACAGTAAGATTATATATATATATTAATATTATATATTATATTATATATTATATATATTTTATATTATTATTTACTATATATAATATATATATTATTTATATTAGTATATATATTTATATTAATATTATATATAATTATATATATAATATATATATATTATTATATTATTTTTATATATCTATTTTATTATTATATATATATATATATATTATATAGATATTATATAATTATATATATACTTAAGATATTGCTTAGCAATCTAAAAAGAAAAAAAAATTATTTTTAACTTATCACAGGAAAATTTGTAGTTAGAGGATACGCCTTAAGTGATGAATTAATTTACTCTTTGGACTTGACAAACCATGAACATGATGATAGTATGTTCAGATATGTTTAGTGTTAAGGAATGCAAGTTGTATTTGTTTATTTATGCCGTGCCCGATATTGTCGCACCTGTATGTAAATTATAGATGAAGGAAGTTCCGGCAGCTGCGTGAAAACAGTTGAATCTGTTGTTTTGGATAATGGGGAAATTTACATTATTCACAAATAGATTCACTGGACAATCTAAATTGTGATTTATTAACAAATCCATGAAAACCACTAAGCACTTACAACTTTTAGCAAGATATCACAGGAGGCAAAGGGTTTTCCTTTACGATTGGCTAAAATCAATACTATTAGTTGTTAGTATATTCAAAAAAATGTAAAAGGGACCTTTTGTAAAGTTGCGTGGGTTATTTAGCCCTTTGCGCAACAGAGGGCTTTTGTTTCATTTGCTTGGAAACTCGACCTCTGTCTTTTGTTGGAGTTCGTGATTGTATTTTTGGGCTATGATGCTGCTGTTTTGGTAAGCGTGGAGACTGAGGTGGAATGCAAGAAACTACCAAATCTGTGGAATGATTGTTTGATTCTATCTCAGACTCACCGTCATTCGATTCTCGGCATTCCCTTTTGCTTGGAGGTGATGAGCCCGAAGGAGAAATTGGACTATTAAGAAGGTTGCGGTTGTTTTCTTTGTTGGAGACAATCACCTTAGATGGAGAGCTAGATCGTTTTAGAGAAACTAAAGTAATGTCATGTTCTTCTTTCATTTGAATAGCTGGCAAACGTGGCTGGGGAAGACTAATTTCACTCGGGCTTAGCCACGGGTGTTCCAATGCTTCGCTCACAGTTAAACGACACCTAAAAGCAAGCGTAAAAATATTCTTAGTTAAAAAATTAAAGAATTTAGTAAAGTCTATTTATTTTAACGGATACCTTATAAATAATTTAAAATAGCTTTCTTATATATATTAAATTATTAACAATATTTTTTTTTTTTTTTTTTTTTTTTTTTTTTCTTTTTACATTTTCTAGGCTAAATGTAAAAGATTCCAATATTGCTTTAGACCTACTATTTCTAGCTAGGTTTTTCTTATTTTTTTTACATTTTCCTACTAAATTTTACCAGTATTCCAAATGTATTCCTTTTGCCTGATAGATATTGTATGATTTCAGAGTTTTTATTTTGTATTGATTATTAATTTATTTATTTTTTTTTTTACATGTCCCTAGAATTAATTTTCGGTTCCAAAAATTTCTTTTTCTCTTTAGCATGTAGTTGTATAGAATTGTTGCTCTTATAGAGGCTGACATATATATATGATAGGATATATTACTATAGTATTATAATAATAATATATAATATATTACTAATATATAATTATAATTATATTAACTATATAGTATTGATAATATATAATATAATATATTATTATATACGATATATTTATATATTTATTATATAATATATATTATATATATTTATTATAGATATGATATTTTGATACTGTTTTAATTAGCTTAATACAGTTGATTAGAATTTATTAAATTTTTGTAGCTTTTTAAAAAATATCCATTTTGATTTCAAGATTGCGCTTGCGTCTCGAAGAAAGAGGAGGCTTCATCATCATATACACACCGTAAATGTGGATATTCTGTTATATTATTAATATATAACTACGATTCAGATAAATAAATTAGATAAATTAAACTAATATATTTAAACAATTATAATTATTCATTTTAGGAAAAGTTATATAAAAATCTAAATATTGGGAAACTTTAAACAACGACCACACCTACAAGTTCATTTTAAACTATAAAAGACGCGTCAGGTGGTTTGGCCATCCCCCATTTTATGGTTTTGGAATATTATAGGAATATTAGAAAATATATAGGAATGAATTATGGTAGTTATTGGAGAACCAACGATAGACCAATGCTGTGGTATTGCATAGAAATAGATGTAACGAAGGTATTTCCATAGATATTTAGGGTTCAGATAGGGACCATAAAACCAAAAGAAATTCTATGGTCATTTTTTGCTGGGCACTTCCCAAAGATGAGTAGGGTGCGGAACATAAACGAAAATAGAAAAGCTAAGTAGAAGAGCATGACATAAAACGAAAGGAAACCACCTCCCCCACACACCTTTCCTTTATACCCTTAAATGCAAGCCCGTCGCAGGCAAAAATCTATCCTAGGGCTTCATAACACCGCGACCGAACACACTCTGGTATCTCGTTAATGTAGGGTTCATCCCCTGGGTCTGGGCCACTGTTGCGTTTGTTTTCACTCCATTTCATTACATTCTAACTCCTTAAATCGCGACCAATAAAATTGAAGTCATCAAATAAATGAATTATCAAACGATCGGTTAACTCGTCCTCCTGTGTTAAGAAAATAACGTATTATTAATAAAAGAATTACTATTATCTATTAAAAACTATTTTATATTATTTTATTTATATATTTTCAAAATTGTTATATTGTCCCAAGAAAATAACAAAAAATATAATCAAAAACGAAAAAAAGTTTATCCAAAACGTCGGAAAAAAAAGCTTCTCAGTAGCATTTTTTGTCAGCCAAAATTTACATAACAAATTAATCTTTTTGCTATAACTTTGCTTGTACTCTACCAATTTACATGGTACTTGTACTAAAATCTTATCTTAGCGTTACTATACCCTGCAAATGAAATTTCATTTAATGGGCTTATCTTTAGTGGATATTACATGTTATGTTTTTGGGGCTTTAGGACTGTCACACTCCAATCTTAACATGTCGTTTAAAACCACCACTATTACATGATTACAAAATTTCAATAATATCATATATAATTTATAATATATATAATTATATATATATATATATATATATATATATATATATATATATTATATATTATATATAAATATATAAAATAGACAAAGTTAACTTAACGCCCACACACACGACGGAGACTACGGATCAAAAAAAATTTCAACTGTAGCATCTATGAAACATTGTGTTCTTAGGTCGAAATGATATTTTTTTTTTTACTTTCTAGGGCAAATTACATATATATTGTATTTTGAAAGTATTTACACGCAATAGTAAGGGCGGCTCGAGCGACAGGGAACACAGAGGACGTAACTTTCCATTACACGTAGGGAAGGCGAAGAACCCACGCGACACAAAATTACAAAAAGCAGCAAGAGGGGCGGTATGACCCTCCCGGAGGGGGAAATAGTCCTACCGAGTCGGAGGCGAGAGGACCCGACTCATTAACATCAGGAAGAAGATACATATTTACATAATTTCCCTTATATAAAAAACAAACAAAACTTTATACTAGAAAAGTCCATTATCTTTAAGAGGAACGTATAAATTCTTTAACTTAATAGGTTTTCCTCATATTACTATATTATAACAATTAATTTTTTTTTTTTTTTTACATTTTCACTTAGCTTCCCTTTACAGGATTCAAATATTTTCTTTTTTTGCGCTGTAGTATTGTAGTTCTTGATTGACAATAGCCTTGTGAGACTGCTACGTCTTGATAATTTACTACAGTATCATGAGGGTACCTGTGAAGGAAGGATGAATGACTTCCTACATCACTAATTAAGTTTGGAAGTTGACTCAAATAATATTATATATATAATATATATATAACTATAATATATATATTATATATATATATATATTATATAATATATATATTATATAAATATAATCTGATGATACACGCATTATATAGAACATCAAACTTCATTTACATTTTGTTATTTATAGATCGATTATATATTGAACTTTTACATATGTAATTCATAATTTAAAATCTACATGTAATGCTTTATTACATAGTACGTCTAGTTTTTAAATTATATGACAATACAACAAAATGTCATGCAAACCATTTATCTTTATACTGAAATAAACTTATCACAGTATATCAGCGACTTTAATCAAACGTTTATTACTTTTAACATTGTAGTATAACTCGGATCACAAAGTTCATTCTTTGTTCTAATTAGTCTTCATATTTTACACTGTAAACTTTGAGTTCAAATTTTTTAAAAATCTAAATAAAAAATTGTGAATCTCCTAAGTTGAAGGTTTTCAATATGTCATTTTATTTAGTGATTTCTATACTAAGTCTTTTGGTATTATCTAAATTATCAACTAGTAGGATTTTCTAGTTAAAATTTAGAAGTTGATTAAATCCCTATGAAAAATTACATCATGTAGCAAACACGAGTGTTCATATTTTGCTTGAGATTTGCTTTCAATTCTTTGTGATTCGATGGATTTTCTTCTGTATTTTAGGGAGACTTTATCTCAATCCATCTTCGAACCGATAAAGAAAATGTATTTCAATTCACAATTCAATTTAGTTTAATCTTGTTTGGAAACAAAAAAAATGAGTTTTGTTCACTTAAGCGAAAGAAAGAGGTGAAATTTTTTTTTTTTCGGGCTTTCACAAAAATGGCAATAAAAAATCTTTAATTCAGATCTATGTATGGATTTTTCACAAATGCAAAATAACCTATTTATTTCTTCAGAAAAAGAAATTCAACTATCAATCAGATAGTTTAGTGCAAAATTTTCTATTTCTAAAATCCAATTCTTAATCTGAAAAGTACTTTCAAAAGTTTTGAAATAAAAACAATCAATCACGTGTGACGCCCTACATCATACAAAAGCATTTAAAATAAAACGTCATCTGTTTAAGATATTTATATGCAGAGTGTTTACAATTTTGGAAAAAAAACTTCGTTTTTTTTTTATGAATTTTTTTGTGATCTATGTTAGAAAAAATGAAGAGTGCCAGAAAAACGCAAAAACATTGGATATCATTCTTTTTCAAACTGCTAAAAATACTTTTGCATTTAATTTCTATTATTGTTATTTATCTAAATAATATTGTAAGTAATATATATAATATATATAGATTAGATTATACTTATATATATTTAATATTTACATTTAAGCAAGATGGAACGACCATTCATGGATCTAAATTAATACTTGAGTTTCCAAGCATGATTATCGAAGCAAGGAATTAGAAACATGTTCCGAGATGCTTCTTTTTCTGGGATTAAGGTGGTATCGACATGTTTACCTACTGCACATTGTCTATACGGCACGCTTTGTCGATGTCGAGTCCTGTGGGAGTGAAGATTTTGTATTCTTCTTCCTATTCAAGATAGCAAACAAGCATGTTGTTCCATTTTCGCGTTGCTTACTTTAGTGGTTGCTCCGTAAACCCAAGGCACCAAGCAGAGCTATGTAGCCCAGAGTGTTACCAACCACCCTCTGTCGAGTTAAAAAAAGTACCGAGTTTCAATCAATGGTATTCGAGCAGAAGATTAGAAAACTGTTCTATATGCTCTTTTTCTGGGAAGGCGATCTGTTGTTCGTAGAGCTTCTGACATTTGTTCTACGGCGACGCTTTTCAATGTTCGAGTCTTGCGCGAGTGAAATTTTTCTTTGTCTTATTCTTGCAAAATTTGTTGAACAAGCATGTTGTGCCCATACCGGCTTTGACTTTGATTGGTTGTTCTTGTTACCCAAGGAATAACCCAAGCAGATCAGTAGCGCAGAAGGTGCGCAACCACTCCTCGTCCATTTAAATAAGTACTGATTTTTAAAACAGTGATTTGAAGCATATAAGAAAATTGTTCCGAAATGCCATCTTTTCTGGAGAGGCGGTCTAGTTGAAGAGCTTCCTGTACATTGTCTAACGGCGACGCTGTTGTCGATGGGTCGTGTCCTGGCGCGAACCAAACGTTGCATTTGTCTTTTATTGCCAAATGCAAAAAGCATGTCGTGCCCATTTTGGCGTTCCTTGACTTTGGTAGTTGCTCCTGTACACCGGAGACCAATGCAAGATGCCATGTAGTCCAGCAGAGTGTCCACACCTCCGTCAATTTAAAAGTACTTAGTATCAAAGAGTGATATCTGAGCAGTAATTAGAAACTGTTCGATATGCTTCTTTTTTGAGGGAGCTGGGACTAGGTAGAGCTCCTGTACATTGTCTAACGGCGACCTGTTGTCGATGGTTCGAGTCCTGGCACGTAGTTGAATTTTCTTCGTCTTATATTGCATTCTGTCGCACAAGCACTCATGTTTGTCCATTCGATGGTTTCCTTGACTTTGGTTGGTGCTCTGTAAACCAAAGAGATAAGGCAAATGCATGCTAGCCACAGAGGTTTAAACACCCTTTCTGTCGATATTTAAATAAGCACAAGTTTCAGCTAGTGATATCGAAGCTAGATAGAATCTGTTCCGATATGGCCTTCTTTCTGGAAGGCGTATATTAAATTAATATTAAATTTCATTTTTATAAAAATTTTTATATAGACAATCCCAGAGAATCTATAAACTATTTTCGAATTGTTTTTAAATCGACATACCTTATAGCATTCATGCTATCCTATATATTATGCTATTAGCATTTGAAATTTGCTTTCACGTGTATGGCTTGAGAGGTATGACCTATGATTCAACTATGACGTTGAGGATATTTATTGGCTATTTCAAAAGATTTACCGCCCTCTTCTCCCTGAAGATATTCTATTATTATATATAAAAAAAAAAAAAAAAAAAAATATCTATATATAATATTATATATATATATATATTTATTTTAATATATATACATATAATATAGATATTATATATAATATTATATAAGTAGTATATAATATTTATATCTTCCACGCAGCGTAAATAATATTTTATCAGACTTTCGTCCGGCTAGGTTTCATCATTGAAAATGGATGAGCCTATTTTGATATATATGTTTAAACCTAAAAAAATATTTTCTTGAAAAAAAATTTATACCCAAAACTAACTCTGGCTCCGGCTTCCGGTTCCTAGTACAGTGCATAGTTTCTCATATTTTAAAGATTTAATGTTTTCTGAAAAGTTTCAAGTAAAAAAAAATATTTTCGAACAAAATTTCATACCGCTTCTCCGCTCGGATCCGGATCGGAATTCCGATAAAGGAATATTATTGGAAATTATTGCAGCGAACGTCTTCTGCAAATCTTTTTTCTCTAAAAAGTATTTAATGAAGAGAAATTCATACCAGTAGTCGCTCCGGCTCGACTTCGGCTTCGCTCGCTAAGATCTACTTATTTGATTTTCAGCCACCATCGGCGAAAATTTTACCTAAAGAATAATTATTGAAAAATTTCAACCAGACGGATCGGTTACCGACTCGGCTCCAACTAAGGTTTCGTACTATTGAAAATTGTTCAGTAAGTCTTTTGAAAATATATTTTTATTACCTAACAATATTATATTATTGAAAAAAAAAATCATAACCAGATCCGATCAGCTTGACTTCACTTGGCTCGCTCGGGATCCGCTAAGTATTCGCACTATTGAAATGTTTCAGTCAATGCACCTGACGATAAATTTTTACTGAAAAATATATCTTTTCGAAAAATTTCATACCAGAATCGGCTCCGAGTCGGCACTATTGAAATGTTCGCAAATTGTTGTCAATAAAGTTTTCACAAAAATTTTTTTTAAAGAAGAATTCATACCCAGGATCAGGCTCGGATCCGTCCGGATACGATCGGATCCGATAATGTTTCACACTATTTGACAATTGTTACAGAGTCTTCTTCTATTAAATGTCACCTAAAAATACTTCTTGTGATATGTAAAAAATTTCATCCTAGATCCGGATCGAATCGGATTCGATCGGATCGGTTTCGACTGTCGAGCTCGGCTTCGGATGACTAAGCTTCTGCACTATTTGAAATTGTTCGGCACGGTCTTCAGACAATAAATTTTCAACCCAAAAAATATTTCACCGAATAAATTCATCCCAGGATCCGCTTCCGGTAGGCTCCGCAGATTCTCGGGACTATTTTTCTAGCGATTGAAGAGACATTGTTACAGCACGTTCTTGAAATAAAGTTTTTAACCAAAAATATTTTCTAAGAAAATTTGATGAGTGTTTAGCCTACTCAAAATCATGAATACATTTAGTTTTGTTTCTGCTCCGATTCGACAAGGTTTACTTCACTATTTGAAATGTTCGGCACGCTCTGACAAAGTTTTTTCACCATAAAAATATTTCCCTCAGAAAAAAAATTATACCCAGATCCGCACCGGACACACTTGTTTCGGCCTCCGGAACGCACTAAGTTTCTACACTCTTTGAGAATTGCTCAGCAAGTCTTCTTGAAATAAAATTTCACTAAAAAAATATTTTCTCGAAGACATTTCTTACCAGGATCGAGATTCGGTCACGACCGACTCTGACTTCGACTTCAACTCCGACACTAAAGTTTCTGCACTATTGAAAATTGTTCGCACGTCTTCTGGACAATAAATTTTCACAAAAATAATATTCCCAAAAAATCAACCAGGATCCGGATCGACTACGGCTCGATACGTATTCTGTTCGATCCGCAGTTTCTGAATAATTTTTCACCTCTAAAAATTTCTTCTGAAGAAATTCATTTGAAAGGATCCGTCTCCGAATCGGATCCGGATCGGGATCCGGCTCGACTTCAGCTTCGGCTCCAACTTCAGCTTCGGCTTCCTGATCGACTAAGGTTTCTCGCCACTATTTGAAAATGTTCGGCACGTCTTCTGTATATAAATTAATGTTCATTAAAACAAATATTCCGAAAAAAATTCAATACCAGATCCGCTCGGCTCCGGCTCCGACATCGACTTCGGCTTCGGCTCCGGATCCGACTAATGTTTCTACACTATTGAAAATGTTCAGCACGTCTCTTGAAATAAATTATTTCACCTAAAAATATTTTGGAAGAAAAATTCATCATTCCCATAATCCGGATCGGATCCCGATCCGGCTCCGACTTCAGCTTCCGGCTTTCCGGATCGAACTAAAGTTTCTCACTATTTGAATAATAGTTCGTGGGCACGTCTTTGACAATAAATTTTCACCCAAAAATATTATCCACGACAAAATTTATACCCAGGAATGCTCCGGTTCCGCTCCGGAATTAGCTCTCGGATCGACTAAGCTTCTAGATCTATTTGCAACAGGTTAGCACGATTTACTTGAAATAAATTTCTTCACCTCAAAAAATATTCGCAAGAAAATTATACCCAAGGATCCGATCGGAATCCGGATGCGACTTCATCTGAAGGTCATCTTCAAATAAGGGTGTTAGACTTATTTGAAATGTGATTTCAAAAGAATTTTCTAAAGTTTACAAAAATATTTCCCGAAAAGTATTTTCAATACCCAGATCAGCTCCAGGATTTCCGCTCGGATTACGACTCGGATCCTGGCCCGGATACGACATCCGGATGCCGGAATGTTGTACAGTATTTAATTGTTCAGCAGTCTTCTTCTATTAAGATTTTGCACTAAAAATATTTACTTGAAAATAAATTCCATTTAGCCCTAGATCCGATCCGGATTCTGACATTCTATCGGTTTTCGACTTCGGCGTCGTATACGACTAAGGTTCTGCACTATTTGAAAATGGTCGGCAAACTCTTAGACAATAAGTTTGCAACCAAAAAATATTTCCTCGCAAAAATCATTTACCAGGTCCGGCTTCCGAATCCTCGATCCGACTAATGTTTCTAGAATATTTGAACATTGTTCCAGCACTGTCTTCTGAAATAATTTTTCCTCAAAAAATATATCTTTCGAGAATTCATACCAAGGATCGGCTCCGGTCCCCACGGCCCACTGTTCAGCTTCGGCTCCGGATTTGATAGGTTTCATTGCACTATTGAAAATTTTTCGGCAGTCCTTACAAGTTTTCACCAAAAAAATATTTCCCAGAAAAATATATGAATGCACTCCGGATGCGACTTTGGCTTCGGCTCCGTAATCCGACTAATGTTATTACCATCTATGAACATTGTTTCAGCACTCTTCTTGAAATTAACATTTTTTACCTAAAAATATTCTGAAAGTAATTCATCCAGGATCGATCCGGATCGCTCTGATTCGGCCTTCGGCTCGTATCGGCTAAGGTTTCTACATATGAAAATTGATGAGCACTATCTGACAATAAAGTTTTTTTCACCAAAAAAGTATTTCCCGAAAAAAATACTCCAGATACGGCTCCGGATCCGGCTCCGGCTCCGATCTGATTAAGGTTCTTCTATCGATCGACTAAGGTAATCTGCACTATTTGATAACGTTCAGCACGTCTATCTGGCAATAAATTTTTCCTAAAAGAATATTTTTTGAAAAAATTTTATATCTGGCTACGGCTCGCCTCCTGCTCCGATACCGCTTGGCTTCGACTCCGCGCAGTCCGGCTCCGGATTGATCTAAGGATATTGCCAACTATTTGAAAATTGTTTAGTACGTTTTTTGGAAAAAAATTGATCTAAAAAATTATTTCGAAAAATTTATACCTAGCACCAGTCCGGCTCCGTATTCCGTTCCGGTCCGGCTCCGGTCCGCTATCGATTTCCATTCTTTGACTGAGTAAAATACAAGAATGGGTGGAAGGTGAGAATATGAAAAAAAATAGATTTCTTATATAAATAAACTTTGTTAACATCTAGCCAACCTGGAATTACCAATTTGACTGAATTGAAATTTTTTAGTTCCGACCTCTTAATGAAATTTCGTATCTATAAACAATTTAGGGAATTTTTAAAAATACTTACACCAGATTTCGCAGAGGGTTTCTAATATCTAGATAATAAGGATGTTAAAATATCGTCAAAAATTGTGGATTCTGACTTCAAAAAGTAGAGGTCTCGAGGAAGAAAGTTCCTTATCGCTATTTTATGTGTAATGGCAGTTGTAGATATGTGAACAGAGGTTATAAGTCATTCTAGAAATTTATGTCTAGTTTATGAATAATGGGGTATAATGTGTGCTTTAATGTGCTTATTTGTGCTCGCTTTGTGACGTGCCTGTGGCGTAGATATAAGTTTCCGTTTTGATCGTAGCCTCTATTCCTTCTTATAGTTATATTCGCCTGCAAGCTTACTCTATGTCTGCTTCCCAACTTGCTTTGCTTTTCCGAAGGCTTACTCTACCAGAACTTCTAGATTTTCCACGAGATTTACATAGGCGATGTCGAGTAAATAAATAATTTATCATCATGCTTCCGTTCATCAAATAAAAGTCCCTATAGGCTTAGAGTCCTTCAAAAGAAGGACTACGTTCCAGTAGGGTATCCTATTTCTTTTTTTTATTGAAAAGGAAAGGAAACAATTTATTTTCTATTCGTGATGGTGTTTTACATTTTGATAGTGAGTGTTATGTTGCTCAACACCCGGGTTGAATTTAGATAGGTAATATGGGGAAACAATGGGGAAGAGTTCAGTTTCCGAATGTTTTTGGTATTTCCAAACCAGAAAAATAGTTTTTTGGGAATTTGAAGATTTTAAAGAGACATTCTTTCTGGTTTGTTTCTTTTGATATTGCAAATGGGAAGGGGGTTTGTAGGTATACCAACATAGCAGGGTCCCCTATCTGAGCTGGTCCGAGGGGGTGTGGTTTTCATTTTATGTTTGTTCCCCAACGGCTCCCATAACACTAATTATTTTTTTCTCCTTTTTCAATAATATAATATTTTATCTTAAAAGCGGATAAATATTTGTTTTGTTTAAATTTAAAGTGTTATCTTTCTTGAAACAAAATAATTTTTCACGTTCAAATTTGGGTAGTTTGGAGTATTTAATAGTTAAAGAGTTGGCTGACGGTTTTTTTTTTTTTTCATTAAAATAATAAATCGTTTTGGACAGCAATCGATTAATTTTTTATTGAATTGTAAACTACCCTTATTTAATTTGAACTTTGAAGGCATAAATTATTTTTTATTTTTCTTAAAATATTTAAAATGAAATCCTATAAAAAAAATTTTAAAAGAAATAAAAAAATAATAATAATATAAAGGTTTATAACTCAACACCCATAAACTTAACTTGGGGGGGCCAATTGTTTATAATTACAAAAATGGGATGGTATTTGGCGCAAAAAACCTTTGCCACCCCCGCCCCCCCACGAAAAAGGCCGCCCTTAGATTTATATATATATATATATTTATTAATAACCCTAATATATATATATATATATATATTATATAAATAAGATATAGATTGACTATAATGGATGATTATATTATCAACATCAGAAATTTATAAGTAAAATATTAATAAATATATTAATATATAAATTATATTATATATTATAAAAAAAAAATTATATTAAATTAATTATATTGCCGTAAATTGGAGAGGTGCCCCCCCTTATGTTAATCCATTACCCTATTAATGAGTGAAACATACGTAAACGGGTTTTTATCGTAATAAAAATAATAAGTTAAAACGTTTAATTACGTAGGAATTTCAGAATTTTTTTTTTATAAATATATGGGGGGGGGGGGGGCCTTCTTCTCCTCTTTTTCTCATTTTCTATTTCTTTTCTTCTCCCTATCATCTCCACCCCCCCACTTTTAAATAATTAAAATTTTAAAATAAATTATATTTTAAATATATATATATATATATATAAATTATTTATAAAAATTAATAAATTTTTATAATATAATATTATAATATATAATAAATTAATAATATATTTATATTATATATATATATTTATATATATTATAAATATTAATAATTATATATAGACAAAAAATAAAAAAACATACTTATTTGGGGGATTTACCATGAATTAATTTAAATTTCAAAAGAAGATCGGCAAAGAATATAACTTTTGAATTTGAATATGACGTTCAATCTTAAATAATTACAATAATTCATGGCGAACTGGAACTAAAGGCCATACATATTTGTACTGAATAAAAAGGTTGTTTAAACCTAACCGGTTTGGGGCCCAAAAATTTGCCCCTTTTTCAAAAAAAAATTACCCAGTCTTGCCTCTAATGTAATTTATTTTGGGATACTTTTAATTCTTTTTTGTATGGGGGCCCAGCGAATTTTGTTGAGTTAGGGAATAAAGTTAAGTTCCCATTAACCAATTAATTACGGCATAACGGATACGGCCAAAAAGGGTGCCCATTAGTAATCTTTAATTAAAGTTATAAAGGGCGGCTACCCTGGTAACCTATAATTTTAATAATAAAAATAAAAGGTATATACGAAAAAAAAAATCCTTTCAGGAAACTCCCAACACAATAAGGGAAGAAAAATTAAAATCTAAAAAAAAAAAAGGGGTTTTAAAGTTGTAAAAAAAATCTTTATACTTTTTTCACGTTGGGGAAGGGGGCTTTAAGACCCCCAGGAGGACTAAGTCCTTCAAAAATTTTAAACTCATCGGTTTTGAGAAAAAAGGTGGGGATCGGTTTCTTCCGCGGGGGGGCAAAAACCCCCATTAAACCCCCGAAAACCAACAAATCGAAGAAAGAACCTAGGAGGGAAAAAAAAGTACTCCCTTCTTTGTGGGGGGGCCAGGGGATTTCAATTTTCCTCGGTTTGGAAAAAAAAACACCATAAGGAGACTACATTTGGGGTTTTGGAGGGACAAATAGTAGCGTGGGTTTTAATGGGGGATAGAGTCTTGGGCGGTTTAACTAATTCTAATCTTTAGGGCCTATAAACTTTATTTTCTGGTTTACTTTGATAATAATGGAAAAAAGGGTTCAAACTTCTTGGGGTCCCCCCTCTCTTTACCCTTCGGGGGCTATTAACTTTCAAGAATAAAAGATAATCACCTTATTTTTTTCAAACATACTTACAAAGCGGGTAACCAAATACTAACAAACCATTTATGAGAAGCGGAATTGGGGTTCCGGGGGCCTTTGGTATAACGGAATACCTTATGGCTTTCCATCGGGGATAAAAGAAAAAGGCTGGGAATAAATTTTTTATTTCGGCAGGAAGCTAAACCCCGGTGGAAAAAGGGGCCCCACACAGCATCTATTTTTTTACTTAAACAGGAATTTAAAAGGGGGCCTCAATAGGGAATCCGGCCAGTATTTTCCCCCAATGGGGCTTCTAAACATTCAAAAATGAACAATACCTTTAATGAAATAACCAGGGATGGGTTTTCTTCGTTGTTTCTACCTGAAGGGATTTCTATAATAGGTTTAACCCCGTTTAAATTTTTATAACACGGTATATTTGAAAAAGAGTGGTGGGAAAATTATGGGGCGATGGGATATATTTTCATATTATAATTAATAATAAATAGATTAATAAATTGGTGCGGATAGCGGAGATGGCTGGGACCCGAGGTAGTTTTCCAAATTAATAGTGAGAATCCCCAATAACGTGTTCATTAAAATATATCCTAAAATAAATAATTAATAATAATAAAAATATCTTGAATTATACGCCTATTTCCAAAAACAAAAAAAAAGGATTAACTTCCGGGGGTCAAATGCTGTCCGAAGTAGTGGAGCTCCCAAATTCATTCCCTACCAGGGGCAAGAGTGGGAATCACCCATATAAACCCCCTTAAATAGGGAGGGATAAAAATTTTAAAAGTGAAAGGCGGCGTGTAACGCACCCACCCAAGTTTCGCTACATTTCTATATGGATTTAATTGGGACACACCAGAAATGAAAAATAAAACCAAATCGGGACTAAGTTTTTGAAGAGATTAATGATATTACAAAAATAACAGGAAGGTTGGGAGTCGGGGCCCTCACAAAATATCAAGTAAAAAATCCTTAAGGGATTTTTACGGGATTGTCCTCGTAATGGATGATGGTTTTGGACCAAAAGAGGGGGTTGGGGGTTCCAAACCCCGATTTCGTCGGGGGGGATTCATTCTCAGTGATTTTGTAGTAAAAAAGGATTACGGGGACCCCCCTTTGGGCTTAACTACCCATTATTCCATAACTAACATCCGGTGTGAAATGGGCAAGGCATATAGGAGTCTGCCAAAGGAGAGGGGAGGCACTTTGGAGGGCAAAATGGGGGGGGCTTCCATTTTGTTGGGGGCCACCAAAAAGGGGGCACGTGGTGTGCCCCTCCAATCATAAATATTTTACCTAAATTTAAATACTACCCCCACCCCCCCCCACCGCCCCCCCTTAAAAAGAAAATATCTTTTTTACCCCTGGTTAACCCTTTCCCGCATGGAGTGAGGTGGGCGGGGAAAATATAACTTATAAAAGGTTTTATAGGAAGTGATTGTAGGGGGGTTACAATTTAGTAGTGAGTCTTACCGGGGCCCCCTTCCTTATGTCTGAAGATAATAAAAAAGTACAAATTAAGGTTCATCTTGCGTTTTTAAATTCGAGTGATGTATGAAATACATTTCGTCAAAGTTTCGTTTTCGCGTAAGTATAAACCAAAAGTAGATTAATTTAACAATTAATAGGAGAACTCCCGGAAAATAGGATTGACAAGGTCGAGTCACGAATAAGAAAGAGGGGAAAGGCGGAAAAAGGGCTCTACCCCGCCCCAAACCGCCCAATTTGAAATTATATAGGAAATTTAAACAACAGCGTTTTATTTAGTGTAAAAAAAAAAGATATAAGAAAAAATAACGGGTATAAAATTATACAATAATTATTGAAACTTACTTGCCTATAAAATCAAAAACTAAATAATCTACGTTGCTGTCTTTCCATTGGTTTCCCCCATTTATCCAAAGTGATATATAAATTAAATTTGCTACCTAATTGGGCGGCGTAAATTGAAGTTAACCAATTCTTGTTTTATTGCCGATAAGGGTGAATATTAATAAAAAAAATTCTTTCCGAGGAGAGGGAAAGAGGGGCTTCTATTTCCAGTTTTGACGTTATTGGAAAATGGTGTCGGTAGGGGGGGAAAAAATTTCCTGTCTTGTTGGTAATAGGGGATAAAAATATTTTGATTTTTTCCTTCTGGGGATAATAAGTGGGTTAAGTGAGGGGTTTATTATTAAAAATAACTTATGCGAATGTTTTATGACTCTTCTATTATAGGGTTGGGTTATTTTTAATTTTCAAAAAAACTCTGGCTCTGAAGATTTAAACGGTAAGCGGGGAGTAACCTACGGGGGCTCATCTTATAATTTTTATTGTTGGTTTTGCAGAGAGACGGGGGCGAGGGCACAACCTCTCCCGTATATGAAAAACAATGACTACTCTATTAAATATAGAATTCCCCGCAAAGGCCAAGACACAGCAAACAATAAAACTGGCGCGAATTAACAGGGTTGGGTTGAAATACCGAAACCAAAATTGGGACCCATAACTGGATTTTCTATGTGCACATAATGGGGGGTTTTGTCCCAGGGGTGGATCTCTTTCCCCAATAGAATAAACATAAGAGTTTTAAAATAAAATGTAAAACCTTTAATGTAAAGAAGAAAGAGTTTTTAACCTAAATTTTAAAATTTGTATTCTAATTAATTATACAACCATAATACTCTCTACAGTACAAACCAAGATAACTTATGAAAACTTCTTGCTTAGCTATATCAAATATACAAAGGGACGGCGAGGAGCCAAACAATATATTACTGTATATAGTTACAAAAAGGAAAGAAAAGTTTCCAGGAGGAGAGAGAGTGTTTATTTTATTTTCATGTCGATATTTTAAAACAAATAAGGGGAGGTGCTTCTCATTGTCTGGCAGGATACGCAACCAGGGGAAAGGGACCTTTCTCGAACCCCTAAAAATTTGGGAAAGGTCGTGTGCCATGTATACCTTTACAAAAAACTGCTAGATTAATTGAGGGAAGTACAGATTAAATAAAAACCACCATTTATTTTTGAATTTGCTTATAAAACTAAAAAATTTTATATTTTTATATTAACAGAATATATTAATTTTCCTATAGTAAAAAAGAAAAGAAGAGTTGAGGGAAGAAATAATGATTAGTGTAATGAGTGGGAAGTTTATGTTACAATACTAAGGATAAATATTTTTCCCATATTAACGATCCCGCCTATTGAATGGGTATAATTGTTGGAAACAACTTACATATATAAACAGTTTTTAGGAGATATTAAAGATTGTTTCCTTTGGATTTTCTCTATTACTTTAATAATTTTAAATAGGAAAAAATATATTTAATTGTGAATTTATTAAACCTACGGGGAGTTTACTTTAAGTGCTTCCCATTAACAATTAACTAAAACTATAATTTTTATTTGAATACATACAAAAACACATTATTGGATGCACACCATACAACATTACTCACTCTACTTAACTACTAAAGCATAACATAACCTGGGAGGATCCCATACACTTCAATAAGGGTTGAATAGTACAATTTTCAAATACGTGAGAGAGGTAAGCTCAGACGTAGATATACATTTTTCACCCTATCAATGTGCCCTCGTCAAATCCGTGCACCTTACTACTAAAAATACATCCATTAAAATACACAATAAAATTAAGTATTCATTTACTTTAATTTATATAAAAATTATATATCAAACAACCTCTTTTCTTTCACTAACAAAACTTATCGTTCCTACCACTCTTAAACCGAGGCATACAACGGCCTTAACATTTCCCCCACCTTTACATAAACCATTTCTATCATAACATTCTTTATTTTTAAGGACACTAGATTGGCAAGACAAGATGAGAAATCATTATATTACATTAGTTTGGCATTGATATCTTTATATGAAAATTTTATTAATAAAGTAAATAGAAAATAATATCCCAAAACTAACAACTCTAAAACTAAATTAAAAATAATATAGATTGGTTTGATATATAAAATTTTTAATTTAAACTTCAACTAAAACTAGTAACAATCCAAATCAATAAAATGGAATAATGATATAAATTAATATAATATAAAAATAGTACCCTAAGTGGTGGACAAAATTATAATTCTTTATTAACTAGTTTATAAGCGAGGTAAGCTTTTATATTTTCCACGGTACTCGCGTGGGGAGAGGCGGTGCGGAAAACATACCTTTACCATGAATAACGATTTATTTGCTCTTGACGTCTTAATAAAACTCCTCTATACGCTATTTTGTGTTTAATTACATTGGTGCACCCCACGTCTGAATTTTGGAAAAATTAAAGTATATGATTGAATTAATATAAATAATATGTGATATTATCTAAGAATAATAAAATTTAAAAGTAAATATATAAACTGGGATTTTTAAATTATAAATTTACAATAAGTGAGTGAGAAATTTAGTGCATATACATTAACCATAAATAATTAAATAAAAATTTTTTCATATACTTTAATTTTATTTATCCAAGACCCAAATAATTGGAAACATAATAATAAAATAAAAATATTTTACTATTTCTTAAAAATGGTAAATAAAATAATATTTTATATAATAAATAAAAATTAACTTCCATGATGAAGATATAAATGTATAATCAAATATTCAAAAGTTTATTATTATAACCCGGGGGTTCACCTCCTCAAATTAAATAATAATAACATAATTTAAAAGTGTATATTTATCCCGCTACATATTTCACTACACCAATAGCTCTCAAAATTCATATCTACTTATTAACTAACCTTAAGTTTACTTGATTATACTATTCTTTCTGATCTAATCATATACATACGGTGGCCAACCATACATAAAATAAAAACGGAACAATAAAAGTCGAAATATCATTTACATACTTCATTACTGACATTATTGCTTAAAGGCCTAGAGGACTATACGGTTACTCATATAGGTCTTACTTACATTCATATAAAAAAAAATTATATGTTAAGCTTATTGGAAGTATTAGTAAGTAAGATTCCAATACGTACACCGCAAACTAATGAGCATAATTACCGATAATCAATAATAATAATATATAACTAACTAAACTACGTTGATATTATATTATCAATGCTCTCTTTCTCTAAAATCTTAACACGAATGGGACTATCTCCAACTGAAAGGCACCAGATATTGGGTGTTTTGATTCAATAAACTTTCTCTTTTTTTTCTTCTCTCTGTCAAGGTCACTTCTCTTTTCTTCATCCTGTTCTGTGTATTGGAGACATTTTTTCCTACGCGGGGGAAAATTTACTTTCCTAGTGGGTGGAGTGTCTATGCTAATTATGTGCATTAAAAACCGAAAGGATAGGTCTAATTGGAATATTGTTCTTGCTGTTGTTATGGGTTTATGGATGATTTACAATAGAGTGACCTAATAATATTATATTGAAATTATAATTTTATACTAAGAATATATGGTGCCGGATAGTAATATCAACTCATGAGTAATATCGAATTGGAAAATTTAAATCAAACTATTGACAGAGATACACACATCCTTTATATCCTTCATCATGTAAAATTAATATCTCCTGTTAAACGTTCATAGGTATGTTGGGAGATACAGTTTGTCTTTTTGGCTACATTTTCGTAATTATATCTGGACATGAAAGAAATATGATTATTAGTTATACTCATTCAATTATATATATTATCAGGGTCTTTCTCATCTACCCTTATAATGTATTCCATATTAAATATTAATAATTGAATATTAGAATCCGATAAAATAATAATATACTTATTTATTATATAAGCAGGAGATATACTATAATATATATATATAAATACTTTTTAAACTTTTATCTTCCATATATATACCCTTATGGTAATATATTATATATATATTATATAGCTATTCATGTATAAATAAAACAAAAAATTGTCCGTTCAGAAAAGAGTGAGGTTTCAAATATATTTCTAAGATAATAGAGGAAGTAGTATCATAATATAAATTTTCTTTATGTTATGAATGATATAGACTCTGGGGAGCAAGGAACAATCTGTTTATAATAATTTATGGGAATTATTATTATTAATGATAATTTTCTTATTATTATTTTAATATATTCGTATATTTAATATATTATTTTGGACTATAGCAAGTAATAATATATATTATTTAATTATAAATTATATCCTATTTTAAAATTTATTTTAAAGTAATATTTTCATACACATATTATACACTGACTTGTTTACTTTTTATTATTATTTGTATTATTTATTTATTTCTATATTATTATATTATTATATATAAATTATTATTATTTATTTATTCCCTAGGTGGATTGTATTATTTTTTTTTGGGTGTATTATAGAATAATATATATATATATAGTTTTTTTAATTTTATACTTTTAATTATTTTTAAACTTAATTTATTTATTATATAATATAAATTATATTATTCCTATTATTACTCTTTTTGAGAATGAATCCATAATGGATATTTTTTTACTTTTCATTTTTTTAATATATAATGTATTTATTTTATTTTATTATGATTTCCTTATTAATATAATGCTTATTAGTTAGGAGTAATTAAGAGTTAGTGGACTTTTTACCCAATTAAATTCTCCCATACCTAGGTGGGGTAGTTATACCCTCTATACTAGAATTTGTTTTGAGTTTATTCCTATCTAAAATTAATTTATTTTTAAAGTAAACTTATTCTATTTTTTAAAATTTACTTTTATTTTCTTGATTAATTAATATTAATATTATTAATATTAAAATTTCTTCCTCTTTTTCCATCTATTATTTATAAATAAATATAATTATTCATAAATTTATATTTTATTTTTTATTATTTTTTAAAATGACAATTATATTAAATGATATTTTAGTAGGATTAGGAGGGGATTTTAATCCTTCGCACCCTCGGGGGGGGGCCACTCTATAACTTCTGGATTGGGATTATTTAATTACAAAACTTCTAATTTTTATTTGATAGGTAGTGGACTATATTCTATTTTTATAAAGAAATCAAATTGGATACTGTAAAGAATAAATTTGATATAAATTTACTTTCCTTTTATTATTCTTTATATATTATTTGAGTGGTGAAGTGAAAGACATTAAGTGTCGCTTGGGATATTAATTTTTTTGGGCCCATATTATTTATATATGTGTGAACACATTCCTAAGATATTTTTTTTATTTATCTTTCAGCCATCATGGTTGTTTTTTAATATACATATTTTTTATAATTAATTTGAGGTGGGTATTTTGTTGGATGTTTCTGTATGTTCCGGGAATGAGGGCTGTCCCCATCGGGGGGGCTCTCCTTCTCCCCTTACCCCCTAACATTGGAGGGAATTCACAATATTAATTAAATTAAATATACTCCCCTTCCAAATTAACTTTTCTGCTATATTATATTTACTTGGTGGTAATCTTTTATTACCAGACAAAAAAATAAATCCCCAAAGAATACTTAAAAGATATTGGGATATACGGGTTTCTTCTTTCTTTCTTTATCTTCTTTATTCCTTTTCTTTCTTCTCTACTAGGGGGTGGCTAATTTTCCTTTTTAAACACTATTATTTTATTATTGTTCCTCTTTCTCTTCTTCTTTCCTCTGGTCTTATTTCTCTTGGTGGAGATAAATATATGTTTTCCTATCTTTTCTTTTTTCAATTCTTTCTTCTTCTTTCTTCCTTTCTTCAATTCATTTATTTTCTTGTATTAATTAATTGTATGTCATCTATCTTACCTCTACCATCTAACCCATATGGTATCTTTATTCAATTTAACCTTACTTTATTATTTCAAAAATAGCTAAATAAGGAGAGTTTTTTTTTAAATTATAATATAATTTGGTAGGTTAAATAATTTCCTTTTATTGGAGGGAGATGTAGGGAGGAGGCAATAGTATTACTATAGTGTGATTATATAGTAAAAATTAATGAGGCACTTTTTATTTATTATTATATTTTAAAAATTATAAATTGGGTGGGGTATTATAGCTCCCTCCCTGAAAATAATTGGCATCTAGGTATAAAATTACTCAGGGTGACTTATATTATAATATAATACCCTTTTATTTGGGTTTTAGTTCCCCTTCTTTATAGTTAAGTTTGAGCTCCAAAATATCTATAGTGTTTTTCCACTCTTTATTTCTTTTTTATGGTCGGGCGAGCTTTAGGATGTTTACACAGGGGTAGGTCGGCAAACTACAAGGATAGCCTGTGGGGGCCGGCTGACACGTCTCTTAAAGTGGCCTTTTCCTTTCATAAAAGTAATGTTTGTATCAGGTGGAAAAGGATACTCTAATTCTGAGGAAATACTAAAATCGCGGACTGCAAGCGCTCTCTAGCTTTTTTTACCGCTTATGGGGGTTTTGCGCTCTCGATAAACAGATCTATCCTATTCGGAGATTTTAGAAATTCCAGTAACTGGTATTATTTACTTTTTGAGTGGGCGCTTGTTTGCATCAAATAAGAAGTACCTCTCCTCACTTGCTGTGTGTGCGCGCGTGAGTGACTTCTAACTCTATCATATGATAGCACATATCAGGGACGACTACATTCACTATGGAAACCCCTATCAGCTGAGGTCATTTTTTTATTATAATATAATTCATTATAACCCATACAATCTATTATCATTACTTAACTTGATAAGTCTAAATTAATTATATGTTTCCCCAAAACCACACTGTGAAATGTTATAGGAAAAAGCAAGGGGGGTGGGATCGTTTATATGTGGGTTGGATCGCTCATCGTACCATTTTTTGTGGGACCACCAAATCGACTATCACCATCACTTCAGCATATCCACCAATCCCGACCCTCAGCATTCGACGATCTCATATGAGTCTGATCCTCACATCCATGACTACACATAACCTGCGCACTTCTGCGCATGTTAATAGTTCATTATGGATTCTATGTTAGTGTAGTATAAATAATGATGAACATATACGATATATCCGTCTCCTATGGATGGGCATTATACTATATTACCATCGCCACTATTCCCTGTCACCTTCTTAAAGCTAATAACACCTTGGGGACGAGCGCCGTATTATGCTCTGACCAATCCTCCATCGTCAAGCGGTAATAACCTATATATAAATAACTTTCTTAATTCCCTCAACTTTCATTCTCTCCATGTTCTTTTTTTGGTAGTATATCATAGTGCAATCTCACGGTGCCACGTACGTTTTATGTGAACCTGGTTTATTATCCATATTCATACTAATTAATATTATATTATTTTTTTATTATAACAGGTTTACAATGTCGAAATAGGAAATAAAAATTAATTTATTATTATTATTTATATTTTATATTTACCTTTTGTGGCACAGAGTATAATTTAAAGTATTTTAGCTTTAATAGATTGAAGAGGGTTTAAACTGGATATTAGATTATGTACGTACAAGCTCAAAAGGGAGAGATAGATTACCTCCCAAAGCTTGGGAAAGTAGTTGGCCAATTTTAGTTTATTTTAGTAGCAATTAAAATTTGTAACTTAAAACAAATAAAGATATCCTTGTGTGGGCCAACCTGATACACACTATCCAACCTTTTTTTCACCCCCTCAGAGATGCTTCAAGTAGGAAGGGAAAAGTAAAAATAATTTAAGATGGTTATAGTAGTTATCATCATAAGTAAATGGTGGTTAGCTCTATTAGTCATGCATTAGAAATTATATAAAAAATAGGGTTCCTCTCTCCGTTTCAAATGCGTGGAAATGAAACTTTTAAAATCAGTTTTGGAGGTGTGCGTTTTTTTGTTGTTCTTTTTTTTTTAGTTTAAATTTACTTTTTTGGAGTAAAGATGATGAATAGGTGAAATTCCAGATAACCCTGAAGTTAAGTGGTGATGGGGCAGGATTGGATTTCGAGTGCTCTGTGTTTACACCAAAGAGGGACGAACCTGAGGAAAAAGACGGAAATTTTACGACCGGAATTCCCATGGCCAATAACTCTGGCGGGGTCTATTTTTCGATAAGTCGGGGCACAATTTAATGGTGAGGCCTCATTTACCCATATCGTAATCTTTAGGACTTTTTAATAAGGTACGGAGACAAATTTTAAGGAAATCGCTTATGTGTGTCTCAAAAATAAAATATATACCAGAGATTATATTCTAACAGCACATATTTAAACATCTTAATTCAAAAAAAAAAAATTAAGTCTTATAACCTAACCAATCTTCTCTTCATCTAAATAAAAACTGTACAGCTATGAGCGGGTTGATTGAGACAGATAAATTATTACTATAAGTTGATATCTTTAATAACTCGAGTATTTAAATTATATTATAGTGTGGTAAATTACCGATTATTGTACTAATACTAAAATATATATTATATTATTTATTCATATAATATAATATAATTATTTATACGTATAATTGAACTACAGTACTGTCTATTAGTATGTATATGATTATAATGGAACTTTTTATATATATCTTTATAACAATATAGATGTCCTTTATTTTTATATTTATATACATTTCGCTTTCATAATATATGTATTTGTAATAAAAATAGAAATTCATTTTATTTGATATATTTGAGAGTTTTAGAATAAACTGACATAAAATAACGATATACTTATAGTGCTCTCCCTCTGTGAGTCCTCATAACGAGATTGCTTGCATGCGTTATGTTGTAGTCTGAAGCTACTCGTATAACACGCTCTCGGATAATACTAATATATTTAAATGATATATATATATTTATTTATATACTTAATTATAGAATATATATACATAAATTTGTGCCAATCCGGATTCTCCATGTTTGTGGGAACAAGTGCGTCCAGGTAAAAATTAGTCCCTAACATTTTCCAGCTCAGTATTTTGACGATAAACAAAAACTCCATTTTGCAAATTTTATCAAATATGAGACATTATATCGCGTTCATCAACTAGCGTACGAGCAGTTATAATACTGACCACACATAAATACATTCAAAATTGATAAGTTTATAAATAATATAGATTGAGGTAAGTGAAAATGAAAGTGTGTTGAAACGCATAGGTTATGTTGCAAAGTTAGCAAGGATTGAGAGATTGACGATATATTAGTTACGTTAGGAGGTAATCCTTGTTAGGAATAGAGAAGAAAAGGTAAAAATGTTCTAGAGATTGAAAGAGGGCGTTGATTAGGGCTTAACCGAAGACTGTTTTTTATTTTCTCAAGGATACACCGAGCTATATGCCACCAGTTGGATTGGTATTTCGGAAAAGGGATGTCTGGGGAAAGAATTTGTGGGCGGTGGTGTCGATGACGAGAGGTGAGGAGGTTGAAGTACACTTTTCCCAAACTTTATTTTTTGCACATAGATAAATATGCGTATACGGTAAACATTATAATGTAGACCTTATATAATATAGTAGTGGTATCTTTTCCTCTCAATCATTACTATTAATATATATAAAGGGTGGTTATATTGTATAATATTTGGAGAGATGAGGAAAATATTATATTCATATATTAATTATTATTCTCATCCACTTATTTTATCCATAATTAAAATAAATTGACAAAATGAATATAATATAACGTATATTATATTTGAGTTTAATATATACTTAATTTATTATATATTTTTGGTTATATTTTCATTGAGGGTGAATATTATTTTATACCTTTTATATTATATTTTATATTTATTTATCCTTATTATCTGTTTAGGTATTATATTAATATATATATTATATATATATTTATATATATATTCTATAAATAATTATCACTTATTATTATTTTTCTTTCACACTTATTATAAATTATTTATTTATACTTTATTATTCTACTTAGGGAAAATCATATTTTTATATTATTGATCAGTGGAATGATATATTTATATAATATGCATTATGTATAAGAATAAATATAAATATATATATATAATACTTACTTATACTATATTAAAATTTATTGTAGTGCCTTGATAATGTTTTGAATATGTATTTGAGAGGAAGGAATCGCTCAAAGTTGAGGTAAGAATATAATAAGGATGAGAAGTTTAATAGTTTAACAAATACACCACGGTGACATTTTTTTAGGGTGATTATAAGTGATTTAAGAGTCGCTACGGGATAAGGATAAAAAGAACATCTAATTTTGATATATATTGATATCTCGGACTATATGTGATAATAGCACTACATTCTAGCCCACACCTAAAATTGGACACAAAATAAATTTCTTAGTTATAAATAAGAAAAGCGTAAAGAGGATTGTGCAAATAAAAATGAAAGTTATATAGAATGTTAAGTAGATGATTTAAGTAAAAAAATATAAGATAGTTATGTACTAAAAAGATATGATGTGTGTGTTCATAAGATGGTGTTTTTGATATCCGATAAATTGTGATATTAATAGAGATTAAGTAAGACGCTCTACAAATAGCTAATCTGGTGATAGAGAGCGTCGATAGAGCGCGACGGTATATAAAACATTACAAGAATCTTCGACAACAGTACTTGATTAAAGCTCAGTACCTCCTATCTCCGTGTTAATGCAGTATTTAGATAGGAAAGTGATGCGAATGTATTTTACTTAGCTATCAGGATTAAATTAGAGATGGAAACTTCTTCTATATAGGTAAGCGCGTGTTAATTAGAATTGATATTGAGGGTACAGTGAAATAATATGAATGGAAGATATTATTACAATTAGGGTGGTATTGCTTACTCGGTAGTGATATGTTAAGAAATGAGAGTGTTAGGAGGAGTGGGGAGAGAACATACTCTAGAAAAATTGGCGATAATACGTAAATCTTCAATTTTTTTATAGCTCTATTATCGCTAAATAAGTAATTTAAAAAGGGTTTTAGTGAATGTTTGTCGGGGTGATATATATATAATATATACATGTGTAATAGGGGGTATTGGGGTGCAAAACAGAGAATCATACACTTAATATTTTCCCGGAATGATATGTAAAATTTTAGTTAGTGAGGAAGTAAATAGTATTCATTTAATAGTATTAAGGGTAGGTGTATAGAGAATGAGTAGAAACGTTGTGTGGATGGAGAATGCAGGAATGTAGTTGATGTAGGATAGATGAAGGAGTACGAAAGGTCTTGCAATGGTGATCCATTTACATCTTTAAATGTGATTTGTAATGTGTTTCACTAGGCAAAGAGGGTTATTGTGAGTTAATGGATTCGAAGCTCTGGATATAGGTTCTGAGACCTCGACTCGAATCAGGGGCCACGTACTAATATATAAAATATTAAGACAACATATAACTATAAGCTAGGTATAGTTCGTGTTTGGCTTAGCAGATGATTACTATATGTGATGAGTGGTTTGCATTGGGGTGAATTCGATCCGTGCTGTAGAGACCAAAGAGAAGAAAGGGTGGATTGAGCCAGTAAGTATATATATATATTGATTTACTTTTATGGTTGGGCTGAAGAGAGAAATGGTTGGGGTTTGGCAGGAAAGCACAGAAGTACTTTCTAGCGCTCTAGCATTAAAATGGATTTATACAGGAATATGTATGTAGTTTTGCAAATTCGTGGGGCTAGCCCCGGTGTGATAGAATCCACTCATAATAATTGACGAGTGCACAGTGATGTGTACACATCTAGTCCGTGAGAATTCATAGAGTGTGATTTTTCTGACTGCGATCTGATTCTCCACTTATAATGGGAGGCTCAAACGCAGTATAGTAATAAGAGCTTGGGCTTTCATCATTTCGAATCATAATACGGTGCCATTATATCCTTTTTAATACCTTTTTCTTATATTTCCGGTGTATGCTGTACACATTACCCCCATAGGGGAGGGTAAGAGGAAGGAAGAGGAAGGATAATGATTATCCCTGGATTGTATATATCATAGTATATAAAGTCTTGACCACTGAATAAATATCAATTATATGGTGAGAGATATATACATTTTCTAGAAGTTATTTTCATTCATAGGTGATACGCTATTCCCTTTTATAATTTTCTACTAATTATCTTCCTGTTATTTATATAATACTTTACACTTTATTTATTGGCTTTTATTTTATCCCTATTAATATAATATAATAATATAATAATATAATAAACTATTATATATAATATAAATATTAATTGATATGGGAAATATATTATATAAATATAAAAAACCTCTCCCATCCTAATAATATATATTTATAGAAATCCATTATATATTTTGTATAAAAAATTTGCATTATTCTGTTCAAATTACACTTCACCTTTTAATTAACTGTTTCTAAATTTACCTAGATGACTAAATATTTCGCAGAGTGGAGTTTCGAGATATCGGTACGATTGGGTCATGTCAGGAAAGGTCATTGGGTAAGCTAAACCTAACACTTCAATTTTTTATGGCTATTAGCAACTCCATGGCAAGCTAAACCTGACTCTTCAATTTTCATGGCTACTAGCAACCCCGTGGCATGCTAAACCTGACTCTTCAATTTTCGTGGCTACTAGCAACTCCATGGCAAGCTAAACCTGACTCTTCAATTTTCATGGCTACTAGCAGCTCCGTGGCATGCTAAGCCTGACTCTTCAATTTCCATGGCTACTAGCAACTCCATGGCAAGCATTGTAAACCAAATATACAGAGAAATATGATCTTATGGGAAACTCAATTAGAGCGAGGAACATACAAAATAAAAAGACAGCAGGAAGCCACGTGGGCTTAGATGAGGTAAGATTCCAGATGGAAGTAAAATGTAGTTCCATTGATTGGGTGAAAACTCTTCCTGGAAATATAAAACTCGAGGGCCAGGTGTGTAAACCAGAGCCCATGTATATATGAACTCAAAAAGAAAGAGTTTAGAGGCCATATGGAGAAGATGCTGGTCTCTCTGACAGGGTGAAAACCCTTCCTGGGGTGTAAGACTTTCTTTTAAAGAATTCTTAAAGAAAGAGTTATGAGGCCATATGGAGAAGGTGCTGGTCTTTCTGACAGGCTGAAAACTCTTCCTGGAGTGTAAGACATTTTTTAAAGAACTCTAAAAGAAAGAGTTTAGAAGCCATATGGAGAATATTCTGGTCTTTCTGACGAAGTAAAAATCCTTCCTGGGGTGTAACTTGAGGGCTAGCATCGACAACCAACACCCCGAGAGTACGATCTTTAAGAGACCTCCAAAAAAAAGGGTTTTGATGCCAAATGAAAACCACTGACAGGGAGAAGCCCCATTCCTGGAATTGAAAACCCAGTCCCTGAGAAGCATGATCTTTAATCAAATCCTAGATGAAAGAGTTTTGAACATATGAAAATAAAGACAGTTCCAAGCCACCTGAGCCTATCGAGACTGTCTCAGTCAAAAAGATGCAAAGTTACCATTTCCTTTACGTTAGCCAGATGCCAGAACCCAGATGGAAGAAGTTGCTAGCACCATCGACAAGGGGAAAACTCTTCCTAGTAGTCAAAGAAGATGAAGATTACTAAGATTACTAAGAAATGGTATTCTGTGATTTTTTTATATCCTTTGTTGGAAAAAGATGAAAGGACCATATATAATCCCACAAAGTTTGGTAAATCCCATTCCGAAATCAGATTAAAAATCCGACAAGACCCAATGCACACGATGTGGGTTAAAGTTTATACATTTTGCTTTATTGTAGGTTTTAAAATACGTGTATATGAATATTTTGGTAGGGGATTTTGGTTCCCTAGGCCCTGTCCTAAGCCATATAGGCTATATATATATATATATATATATATATATATATATATATATATATATATATAAAGATATATATATATTTATATATATATATATATATATATATATATATATATATATATATATATATATATATATATATATATGATAGCAATAGCTTGAGGCTTTGATGCTTCTCTACCACATCTACACCTTACATTGATTTTTTTACAACTTCTCCCTTTGCCAACAAACTGCTACTTCACCAACCATATACTACCACTGACTGGAAGCGGCGCACGAAAACGCGAAAGCGTTTCACGATAATGCAGCACACCCACCGAAATTAACTAAAGTACAAC
>JABUQX010017611.1:20000-36531 GCA_015478945.1 Trachelipus rathkii | reverse complement strand
CTGCCCGATTCCGACTCCATCATCACCTATGTATTCTGCAATTTATTTCATCTGTTTTCCTAGGAACCCCACCTAGGTGTCTCTCGGATATCCCTTAGGGCTCTGGAACTCTCAAAATCGAGTTCCTCATGGTCTTAAACATGGGGAAAGACGCCCCACTCGGACTATTATATGCTCATTTTAAAGTTTGACCCCATCTCCGAGTCCGGCTCCTACTCGGCCATCTAAAAAACTTAGAATTTGGTCATTCAGACTTCAAAATCGGATTCACATGAGTTAGAAACCCCTAAGTCGTTACATAAAGTGCCAAAATCCAACGAAGTTAGGAAAATTCCTAAGTCATGTCGACCTTTGATTTGGATTTCCTTATGGTTTAGAGATTCATAATCTCTAAGACTGTGACACCTATCTTAGGAACCACTAACCACCTAAAGCTTCAAAATCGAGAGATTTTAAGAAAAATAATTCATGTCGGCATTTGGCTTGAATTACCGTCTCTGAAACCCCTAGAAATGGCCTCGCATGCGCCGAAAACCTATTATTATCCAAATGTCTCGCAGATCTCAATATAGAGTTTCTCGACTTTAGAAACCATTAATTTGATGTATCAAACGTTAAAATCCATCAACGTTAGGGAAATTCCCAAGTCATGGCCTGACATGACTTGGATTTCACATTAGCCTATAAAAGGTCGAGCCATAAAATCTTAACCTTCGCCTCACAAAAAAACTTAGCATTATATATGCCTATAAACCAGGAAAAACAACTTCGGGGATGCAGCTACAATTAACCTCGTATACGACGAGTTGATATGTGTATCATATTTCAGCCCGATACGATACGTAGAACGCAAGAATGAAAAATCCACCCTATCCCTCCCTCATTGATAAGTTATTATTATATATATATATATATATATAGATATTATATATATATATAATATTATATATATATATATATATATATAATATATATATATATATATATAATTATATATAATATATATATTTATATATATATAATAATATATATATATAATATATACTATATTATATATATATATATAATATATATATGGAATAATCTCCTAGTAAATCATTTCGGCAGCTTATTACAGTCTAACTAAGGCTTTAACCAACTTTGGGGCTCAGCAATACAAGAAGCTTAAACTTTTACAACTCAATGCCACAGACATCAAAATCGAAATTCTACCAAATCTTTTGCTAAAAAAATAAAAAAGTATTATCTAAAAAAATATTAATAAATAACTAACTCAGCGATTTAACCTACGTAAAATCTTTTGCATTATATTATTATTATTATTATTATTATTATTATTATTATTATTATTATTATTATTATTATTATTTTATTATTATTATTATTATATTATTATTATATTATTATTTAACCTATTATGAAAATTATTAATATTTTTATTTATTTCAATATTATTGTTATATACTAATATTATTATTATTTATTATTTTATTATTATTATATTATATATTATATATTATTATATTATTATATTATTATGTTATTATATTATTGTTATTATTATGATTATGATTATGATATATTATTATTATTATTTATTATTATATTATTATTATTATTATATTATGTATTTTATTATTATTGTTTTTTTAATTATTATTATAATATTTAATATTAATATAATATTAATATTATTTAATATTCATATTAATATTATTGTTTATTATTATTATTATTATTATAAATATTATTACTATTATATTATTATATTATTATTATTATTATTATTATTATTATTATTATTATTTTTATTATTATATTATTATATTATTATTATTATTATTATACAAATATAAAATATTTTAAATATATATTTTTATTATTATTATTATTATTATTATTATTATTATTATATATTATTATTATTATTATATATTATTATTATTATTATTATTATTATTATATTATTTTATTATTATTATTATATTATTTGGTTATCATTTTATTCGACTTACCATTTTATAGTACTTTTTTTTTTTTTTTTTCCACTTTTTTTTTTATTTTTTATAACTACTCTTCAAAATTGTGTTAGTATTGTTTAGCAGAATATTATCTTTAATTGCTACTACTTATAGCGAGTACAATTACAATGATTATTAGTATTTGTTCTTAAAAGAAGATGTTTATATTACTGTTAATTATTTTTATTTATTATTTTTAATATATATTATTATTATTATTATTATTATTATTATTATTATTATTATTATTATTTATTATTATATTATTATATTATTATTATTATTATTATTATTACTAATTTTTTTTTTTTTATTATTACTATTACTATTACTATTTACTATTAATATTACTTTTATTAATACTATGAATTAGTGTTAGATTATTGTAGCATTATTATTGAAATTATTATTATTATATTGATATTATTATATAATATAAATTATAATTGTAAATTGTAATGGTAATGTAATAATTGTAATTGTAATGTAATTGTAGTTATTGTAAATTGTTAATTGAATATTTTAATTGTTAGATATTATTATTATATTATTATATTTATTATTATTATTATTATTATTATTATATTATTATATTATTATTGGGTGTTACCTTCATACTGATTATTATTTTATCTTTGAAAAAAAATTTTTCCCAATTATATCTATAAAAACTATTATTATTATTATGTATTCTAATTGTATCAAAATTGGTTTTGGGATTACATTAAGCTCAATCCTTATACCCAATTCCTTAAATTTAATCACAACGGTATTATTTTGGGGCTCAAAGGACACTACATTGTGTTGCAATTAGTAGCCCCCTTTCAGAAAATGTATTATATTAATATTGTACTCTAACATGTTAAAATTAAAAATGTATATTGTTCATTTCCTGAATAAATTGTTTGAGATGGAATAATCATTTCATTGACTTTGCTTGATTATTTATGATTAAATATGTTAGTATTATGTAAATTATTATAATTATTATTTATTTTTATTATTATGATTATTATATTGTTAGCAATCATAATAAGCAGTAGTAAACAAAACAATTGCTAAATTATTACATTACGGATGGACCGATACCAAGCCTTTTCTCAAAAAGTATAAGAGTTATAGGTCTGAAACTTGAATATTATATCTATTATATGGTTAACCGAATCGTTGTAAATTGCAAGTCTGTAGGATGTATATTAGAGGGGGTCACCCCGAGAGCGTAGCCGCTACGCCCGCATTATACCCTTTTGGCTTTCCAAACCCGAGATTGAGTTAGGCCTAACGGCTAATCATCGAACCAGGTGTTCGATGCGCGTGAGAGAGAGAGCGACCGAGCGCGCGCGCGCGTGCGTGCACATACACCCAATTGTATTATTATTATTATTACGTTCCCTGATTCGATTTCCGAAGGAAATCGAATCTGAGTCGAAAAACGATCCCGGTGGATCGTTTTTTACGCATTCCGACGTTGCGTTCGCCGCGGCCGCGTCTTCGCATCCGGTTCCGACTCCGACGTTGGAGCCAGCCTGCCTCCGCCTCTGAACTTATCGTATCGTGCTAAAAATTTGGAGGATGTTAGATGGGAGGACCTCGGAGTGTATCGAATTACGCCTGCGTGGGAGTTAGGTCCCCCGAAGGGACCCACGCCCCTTCAAACATTAAATATTGACGTAGAAAGCTGAAAATTTTGGTGAGAGGATTCAGAGCTGAATTTCAGAAAGAATTGGTATGTGAATCTGAGGAGTTGCTCCGGCACCGGTGCTGGAGCCACTGCGGTGCCGAGTTATAAACAGTTCGTATAACAAACAATGATAGGTGTCTTATATATGTTATTGGCGATCTGTAAGATTTCGAAATAATGGTTTCAAGACCATCAAGAAAAAATAAATCAATAAATAAATAAATAAATAAAGTAAAAATTTCTTATTCTTTGGCTCAGCCCGAAGGCTGAGGACCTTACCCCGCCTTCGGGGGGGTAAAGCCCGCTTACACCCCTTCTGGGGGGTGATCCCCTCGCAGGATTCACACCCTTTCAGTGGGGCGCATCCTCTGGATTTCTCTTGGAAGGTAATGTGCTGCTTTAGATACTCCTGGTTAATGAAAACTGTTTATTCGTAAGACTTTTGCTAATGTCTACGTTTATTCATAGGTTCGAAACGAGTGACACTTTGATGAGGATAGTGTCAATTCATAGTTCATGTATGGTGGGTTCTTTGAAGGATTGACCTTTGTAAGGGATTTTGTTAGAAATTACGGCTTTACTGTTTGCTATATGCTCGAAAGGGAAGCATATCTGATTATTGTATGACCTGTTAGCTACTTACCTTGATCAGTAGGGAATTTTTCAGGGATTGATAGCTGATTATTCATACGTTGAGTATGTTAGGTTTGCATGTACACTGATATTCTGTCGCTGATTATGATTTGTTAGCTTTTTACTGATGCCTAAACTTTTTTGGTTAAGCCTATATTCGTATGGTTAGCATATAAAGAACTTATTTTTATTTTACCTGTTGCTAATGATACTCGAAATATGATTTGAATCAATAGTTCAATAGATCACAGGCGGATGGGACGGGTAGGGGACTGCAGGGATGGGTGGTTTTTGATTTACTGATTTACTTCTTTACTGTTTTAAAATCAGTAAACTATTATGCTTTACATTGTTGATATTTTATTCAAAGAACTTATTTTTATGCTATGTCAGGATAAAATTGTTCGGTTATGTATCATAAAGAATGAGATTATGTTGATGCGTGAGCGCCTTTGGGAGAGCTTTTGTATAAAGATAAAGGCAACCCTAATGATAAGTATGCAGGGTGAGCCTCGGGATTTGAAGGTATTGCGTAATGTTTCGAAAAGGGATCGGGGTAGGTTGAGTTTTAAGAATGGTGTTAGTTATTTACCGTAGATGAGTAACGAACTTTGTTAATGAAAACTGTTTATTCGTAAGTTAGATATTGCTATGTTCTTAGGGTCCAATTAGCGTTTATTGGTTGCCCATGTAGATCAGCGTGGAATGAAACATGAATTACAAAACAAATAAAACGAACGAGCGGTAAGGCTAAAATGTGGAATTGTTAAACAGGTTTAGCCTTTCCTGTTAGGCTTGTGTGTTTGTATCCTTATTTTATAATATCTTTTCTCATGAGGCTTGTTTTAACGTCATAATCGTAGTGGACTTGAAAGCATTAGGAGGCTTTGTGCTCCTTTAAAAAGTGTTCTATGTTCATTAATGAACAATATGTGCAGTGCGTCTTACAGATATGACCCCTATACAAAAGATATATACAGAAGGGTAATTCAATATCCCAGGTGTGGTGGTTTCAATCTTAGATAAAAAACCCCGATGGTTCTTGATTTTTCACATGTTTATTAAATCATATCTGTATACCGCGAGTAACATAACGTATTTTATGAGTAAGTTTTGAAACTACTCTTGTTAGTATGTTCGTTCGATGCTGCAGATAGTGGGTTAAGAGTACTCTGACTCTACCACGTTTTAGTAGAATCACCGGAAACGATTATTGCTAGAAGAGGATGTCATAAAGTTAGTCATCTTACTATCTCTTTTTCTAAGGGAATAATTTCACAACACCGATTGGAGGTTCGAGTATGGAAGATGTGTAATGACACAGGTGTATTTAAACCTACGGCTCGTAGAATCTATATTTCTGGATTAAAACCGATAAAATATCTGTCGGAGGTTTGTAGGATGGTAATAACGCAAACTAAGAAATCGGAAATGCTGTCTGATTATGTAACTGTTGCGCATTACATGTTGTATCAGGAATATTGCTCATTCAAGCAAACGATGGTTGATGATTCTGAGACTATCATTGAACGCTTCTTAAATTCTATAGAGGTACAGAAACTCATCTATCTATTTAGAAAACAATGGAATGAAAGTGCTTACCACAAGGATCTATCGAGTAAACATATTTTAGTGTCTGAACGTGAACTTTTAACATATGTACTCAATGACGGTATCGATGAAGTGAAAAAATATATTAGATATAACGATGAAAATGATTGGTTTTCAATGTAAAGATTTAGCGTTTTTAGATCTTAAGCCTATGTAAAAACTATATGTATGTGATGAACATTGATTATTATTATTATTATTATTATTGTTTTTGTTTTGTTTTTTGTTTTGGATAAGCTCATTTCATGTCAATTTGACTGTATAGATCTCCTTTGTATACATATATTACCATAGTGAACCTGTTTATTGTCATTGTTGTTGTTTTTGTCTAACGAGAATATATACCTTTTGAACTGATATGGTTCGTTCGTGCATTGTATTCTTGTTTACTTTCTTCTGATTGGTTGAAAGAAAGAATCTCATTACCTATAAGGGTTGTTTACGCATACGATTTCCTTCAGTAGGACATTTTTTCGCTGTACTGGTACGATGACATCTCCCCGCATCTCTACACCTGTTGTTAATATCTTCACAAGGAGCTTCGTTATTCCCAACGATGTGTCATTTATATTTAATCGTCAACCGGATGGATACCGATACATTGCTTGTATTCCTGCCAGAGGTTCAAATAATAGACCTTTATTCGTTTGTGCTGATGGATTCCTCAAGATTATCGACATCACTGCTGCATGGCTAGAGGATAAGGGTATGTTATCCAATGGAACGATGAGTAGTGAAATATCTATCAGAGGTGACAGTGTGAGAGGTGATAATAGAATAGACGTTGTGTTCTCATCGTGTGACAATATTTAAAAACCCTTTGATGTACGCAACATTTGAAAACCCTCGACTGTGTGACCTTCGATGCTACGTGTATTGAGTTTCAAAGTAAAACACTATAAAGAATTTAAATGTTAATTAAAAAAAAAACGAATTAACATCGCATCCTAACGATGTTGACATACTTGAGGACTTAATACGTATAGCACTGGTGTAATTTATGATATTTACACCGAAACATGCGGTTTCCCCTATAAGCAGTATACAGGAATGCAGTTAATAACGTATCAGCTGGATAAGTTTACTTTCTCTTGTATGAGAGGAATGAGTGCTGCGGAATCAAAATACGCCGAAAATGGTTTAGGCAGCTGAAGGCATTAACTTACGTCCTTTTCAAAGGATGTTGAATCTTTAGAGAGATATATAGGGCTTACCCAACTTGAATCGCTATGTTCGCGATCAGATGAATGAATATATTTAAAATAAAATTATATTTTTATGTATTTATATTTTTTATGTCTTATATAACACTTTTCAAGAAAAATATAGTTATAAAAAATGAAGACGGTTTAGTTCCCTCTTTATGTTCGATTTATTGACTACATTGCTGATGGAGGCTGTTTATTCGTCTGGTTGTTGGGTGCTAAGTACGCTTATGTTCATTAGTTGAGCGTTACAGAGGGTACAAACTTTACGTTTTGTTGTCTTTACCCATTAGGGTATTATGATTGGTTAGGTACGTTTATGTTAAATTTTTGTTGTGTAATATTACAGATATTCTTATTCATGTTACATCATGTAGCTTTATTGATGTGGAAACCTTGTTATGTTAGAGTATATTGTCGTTTGATCAGGTATGATAATTAACCAATGTTGTGATAAATTTTGCTAAATGTTACTGTTCAGTAAGATTAACGTAATTGTAGAGAATCCTGGAAAAGTAAGTAATAGGTTACGTTTTGGCATTGCCAGTGTTAGTTACTTACTTGGTGGTAAGTTTGGAACTTTGTTATGTTAACAGGTTATTCGTGTGTAAGTTGTGTAAGGTTTGTCTTTGTACATTATTTTCTTAGTTCATGTTACATCATGTTAGCTTTATTGAATATGGGAAAACCTTTATTACGTTAGCAGTATACTCGTTGATCAGTTATAATAATAACCAATGTTGTGATAAATTTTGTTAAATATTACCATGTTAATATAAATTAACATTGTTATGTTAGAGATATGCTTGACAAAAGTGTGAATAGGTTACGTCCTTGTATGCTATGTTAGTTACTTTACTGTTGTTAAGTGTTGGAACTTGTTTAAGGCATGTTAGGTTTTCGTTGCTTATTATAGTCATTTTCAGATGGTGCTTAAGTAACTTTAGAATTGTTGAAAAACTTGTTACGTCAACATATATTGATTGATCTTGTATAAAGAACTTGATTTTATGTTATGTTATCCAAAAATGATACTCGGAAATGCTGATCTTGAATCAATAGACAAAGATCAAAGATCACAAACTGGTCAGAAGGTGGGTGGATGTGGTTGATTTACTGATTTTACTGATTTAGGGTATGTAAAACGTTACAATGTTAGTAAAAATATGACTTAATCAATAGATCAATAGATCAATAGATCACAACTGGTCAGGAGGTGGGTGGATGGTGTTTGATTTACCTGATTTACCAATTAAGGTATGTAAAACGTTACAATTTTAGTAAAAATTTGACCTTAATCAATTAAGATCAATAGATCAATAGATCAAGATTGGACAGGAGGGTGGCTGGATGGTTTGGTTTGATTTACTATTTACTATTTAGGGTATGTTAAAACATGACAATTTTAGTTAAAAATTTGACCTTAATCAATAGTCAATAACACTAATCAAGTAGATCAAAGATCATGATGGGACAGGAAGGGTATGGTTAGGATGGCTGATTTACTGATTATTGCTTTAGGGTATGTAAAAACATTACAATTTTAAAAAAATTTACCTTAATCAATAGATCATGATTGGACAATAGATCAATGGATCACAGATGGACAGATATGCAGGTTGGGTGGGCTTGATTTAGGATTTACTGTTTTAGGGTATGTAAAAACGTAAATTTGTAAGTTATAAACAAAAAAGAATAAGAATTTTATTTATTTATTTATTTATTTATTATTTATATTTTTTTGTTGGTTCTGAAACCATTATTTCGAAATCTACAGATCCAATAACATATTTAAAGACACACATGTGTTATCGACTGTTTAAACTCGGCACCGCAGTAAGAGGCTCCAGCTACCGGCCGAGCCAACCTCAGATTCACATACCAAGTCTTTCTAGAAAACTCAACTCTGAATCCTCTCACCAAAATTTTCAGCTTTCTACGTCAATATTTAATGTTTGAAGGGGGTGGGTCCCCCTCGGGGACCCACGCAAGGCGTAATTTCGTATACACGCGAGGTACCTCCCCATCTAACCATCTCCAAATTTTAGCACGATACGATAAGTTCAGAGGCGGAGGCAGGCGGCTCTCAACCGTCGACGAACCGGATGCGAAGACGCGGCCACGGCGGAACGCAACGTTGGAATGCGAAAATAAACGATCCCTTACAGGGATCGTTTTTCCGACTCAGATTCGATTTCCTCGGAAATCGAATTTTCGACGTAATAATAATAATAATAACATTGGGTGTATGTGCACGCACGCGTTTACGCGCGCGCTCGCTCGCTCTCTCTCTCACGCGCATCTTAACACCTGTTCGATGATTAGCCGTTTAGGCTTAACTCAAATCTCGGTTTGGAAAAGCCCCAAAGGCGTATAATGCGGGAGCCGTAGCGCACGGCTCTCGGGGGTGACCCCCCTTTATATACATCCTACAGACTTGAAATTTACACGGATTCGGAGCTTAACCCAATATATAGATATATTCCAAGTTTCAGACTTATAATTTATACTTTTTTGAGAAAAAGCTGGTTCGGTCAAACCGTACTGTAAACTTACTGTATATTATTTTTGTTTGACTGCAACAAACCGCGGTTGTGAAAAGTTTTAAGAACAGGCAAAAAACCGCAACCGCGTTCATGGAAAAATTCAGCTACTCGGCCGATCAGTTATATATATTATATATATATTATATTATATAATATATATATATATATTATATATATATATATATATAATATAATATATATATATATATATATATATATATATATATATATATATATATATATATATAATATATATATAAATATATTATATATATATATATATATTCTATTGTAAATTAGGGGAATAAACTATAACACTGGCCAACAAAGATTTTGCGGCAAAACATTTGAAGGTCATTTTTATAGGTAACTTGTTGCCCTGATTCCGATATGATCTTGTACTGGTAGAACTGGCTTCTAGTTTGAGGATAACAGGCGTCACTTACTTTCCATTGGTTAAACAACTATTTATGTATAGGTTGAACGTAAATTGACAAAAAAACTCATGTAAATATATATTACACTATTGTGAAGGATAAAGGACAAAAAATTATCATACGTCAAAACAAATTTCCAATTCCCCAAAAGTTTACAATGACAATCACAATTAATGCATTACAAATAGCTGTCTATATGATTGTCTTCTGTGTGCAGAATGTGGACAATCCGTTGAAGGCCCAACAAAAGTCTGCCATCAGTGTGTATCCCATCTTCCTTGGTATCTTCTTCCAATTACCTTGATATCTTGATGAAACCTCTCCCCTTGTTCCTCACTATAAACATAACTAGATTATCGGAAACCGATCTAAGTGGGACTATGTAGAAAAGTGAACTTTTATATGCTCATATTTAGCATGCAATTTTTGAGTCTAGAAAGACATTTTCTTACGAGTTCCTACATAGTGGCAGGATTTATGGTTGCCAAAATTGTTCTGAACAACCAATCAAAATTTTCCAGGCAGATGCGTCAATATCAGTCATAGATTATGAAATTGTCATCCTTTTTTGATGATTTGGCGAATTTGAGGCCGCTAAAGATTCAGCTTTGAGTTTCTTCATACTCAACCCTGGAAAAAAATCTGCAAATATATTTGAAACATTCACCATCTTTGTCAGGGCCCTAACCAATTGCTTCATCAGTCCTAGTTTGATGTGGAGTGGTGGGAAAATAATTTTTTTTTTCCCCTGTCAACCAGTGGTTCGTTAATGATATTTGATTCACCTACAGTCATATTTTCCCTAGCAGGCCATGCAATCGCAACTTTTTTCCCAGTGTCTTCTTAGCCCTAAGTATCCCACAAGCATATGAAACAAGGGTACTTACTTGCTGCCCAAGTAAGATGTTGACTATCTTCAAATCAACGCATATAGACCACTGGTGTTCATTATATCTAAGCTTCTGCAAGATCATTCTTATATTTTCATATTCCTCTTTCAGTTTTGTTGAGTGACCTATTGGAATCGATGTATAACTATTGATATTGTTCAATAAAACACACTTCAAGCTTCTCGTTGAACTATCCATAAACAATCGCAAATTTTCTGGTCGGTATTTAGGTAACCCCATTTGGAGTAGGAGTCCAGGGATGTTCCTACAGTATACTAGGTCTTCTTCTTCAATGAAATATGGAAGAAGTACTACCTCTCTTGTCCGAAAAAAAAGTTATTTTACATTCGGCCTTGAGACAGTTCTTTTCACTTAGTCTAGATGCTAAAAGCTCAGAATCTTGCTTGGAGAGACTTAACTCTCGTACTAAATCATTGATCTCTTCCTGGGGGAACTGTTGCTGTGTAGAAGTACTTTCTTCATATTCACTACCACTATCTGCACGTGTGCACACCAAATCCTGGATATCTTCTTCATCAGACAATGCTAGGTCTGGGAGTGTAGTGAACACTGGGATGGGGACATCGTTGGAGTGTGGTACAGGTCGCCTTGCTGATTCCAAATCCGGATACTCAAATTTACGTTTCTTGTAACGATTGATACCTTTCACATTAACCAAACAAAAAATAACAGTCACTGTGGTGATTCTTTGGCTCCCGCCATACCATAGGCACACCAAATTTTAAACCTTTTCTTCGTCCATTTTTCCACTGACTTAGATTTTCGACACACGTTTTACAGACCATATGGGGAGCCCAAGACTTATCTTGGTCTTCGAGTTTCATTCCAAAGTATGCCAGATATGCTTGCTTCACAAAGTTAGTAATATTTCTTCTTTGGTTCTCCTGGCAATATTCACCACAGATGTAGCAGAATACATTGGGGTTATTCAAACAGGCTCTTCGTGAAGTACTCATAGTGTTCTGAAAATAGAAAAAAATAAAGTATATATAAAGGTAAGCCCCTTAAAAAGAAATTAAACGATATTACTGTAAAATATGCATTAAAAAAGATATTTGTATAAGAGTATATCTGGAACACCCTTTATCTCAAGAACTAGAGCCAATCTTGGAAAACTAATGTCATTTCTGAAATCAGCACACCCGATATACTATAAATTCGATAAAATATCCTTGGCAGCAAAAAAAAAAAAATTTTTTTTTTGTTGGCCAGTGAATTATATTACTTTAGGTCATTATAGAATTAACAAAAATGATAATAATAATAGTTCTTTGAATAATTTAATATGTAAAATAAATAGATAAAGTAGCTAATTCGTAATTAGAGGTAATTAAGATTAATTATCGTAAAAAGAAAATGTCCTTACAGTGTTTGCTAATGTTATGGATGCTATGAACTTCATACTTTTACACAACAAACTCCTTGACAAATCGGAAACTAATCGTACAAGAAGCTCTATGATTGCCCCATCAAGAATGCACTTTCGGAGGGACTAAAGAGAGTGGTCTGCATTGTAAAACTTTTATTACTCTCTTTATATGGTGATGTAGCTTACGCTGATGATAAATTTTTATATTACATATAATCAATATAGTCGTCAGGACTGCTACTGCTGGTCGAATCAGTTATTTCGTTGAACATCGCGTGTACATACTGTATAATCTAGATTCTGTTCTGTCATCAGAAATTAGTAGAAATAAACATTTTCAGGTATTTTTCTTTTGATTGTCGGTTCTGAATTATGGTTTTTATAATGAATTAATTTAATTTAAATTCGTTTTAATGTTTTTTTTATAACTCTCTAAACTAGGCCCAAGTTTTAATTACAAACCGACTTTTCCTACTTTTTCGAAAGACTCAATGAAATAAATATGATGAATGCATATTTGTTAATAGTTACCCAATAATATAGTTAGTGTGTGTGAGTGTGAGTGTGTGTGCGTGTATGTGTGTGTGTGTGTCGAAACGTCTTTTTACCTACGGAATGTGAATGAAAATAAAGATAGTTCTAAGTTAACATTTTTGTAAATTTAAATGTGAAAAACGTTTCAAAAGGACCAACAGCCGGAGGTTCAGTGAGCAAACAGGAGTCAGTGGACTTCAGTTTAAGAATCACACCTTTAAATAAAAAAACTCACCAAATCTATGTTCAAATCCAAATACATTTTTTATTCGACAGCTGCCAACCTAATATGTCACGAGTAACAACAAGAACTCCTGTCACATTTATGAAAAAATAGCTCTGCCGTAGCATCATTACATTCTATATTGTATACAAGGTTATCGTTACTCGTTACAAATGTAACGACCGTTACATGCAAAGCGTTCTCTCTCTCTCTCTCTCTCTCTCTCTCTCTCTCTCTCTCTTTCTCTCTCTCTTCTCTCTCCATATATATACTTTATAGTAAATATATATATATAGTATATATATATATATATATATAGTATATATATGCTATAATATATAGTATATATATATTAAATATAATAAATATATATAATATAATATATATATAATAATATTATATATTATATATTATATATATATATATAATATATATATATATTATATCATATATATATATATATATATATATAGTATATATATATATATATATATTATATATATGAGTTATATATAATTTTACGCTTACTTTTCTGTGAATCTATCAATTATCCTTTGCTTACGAGTCGATGAATTCTTCATATTTTTTATTTTTTAAAATAAAAAACATTGAAACTTGTTGGAGATTTCTTTTACAGAGTTAAATTACAAGGAAAGATTCAAAGTTAATACTTTGCATAAATTTATTATATATATATATATATATATATAAAATATATATATATATAATAGTATATATATAATATATATATATAATAATATATTATATATATATATATCTTATATATAATATATATATATATATATATATATATTTTATTAAATATATATATATATATATATATATATATTGTATAGTATATAGATATATATATAATATATATATTATATATATATTAGGTATAAATTATTTTATATACTATATATTATATATATTATTATATATATATATAGAGTATTAAATATATTATATAAAATATATATAATATTTTAAGACCAATAAAATTATTATATATTGGTCATAAATTATATATGTACTATATAATAGTATTTATATATAAATAAATTAAATACTTGTTAATACCCATAGTATTAGTTATATATAGTATAGTAGTATATATATATATTATATAGTATATAATATAATAATATAGTAGTATATATACTATAAGTATAATATTGATATATGGTCTGTGTTGTGTGTAAATGTAGATACCTATATTATATATTTATGTAATTATATAAAATATATATTATAATATATAATAATATAAAGTACTATATATATATATTATATATAAAATATATATATTATAATATAGTGATTAATAGTATATTAAAACTTATTTCATTTTATTTTATATATTTATATAAAGTAATATAAATATAATATATATATATATGATATCATAGTAATATATAGATAGAGTAATAATATTAAATATGTATATATATATAAATATAATATGATATATATATATATATATCATATATTATTATAATATATAATATTATATATATATAGTATATATATAATATATATATATATATATATATATAAATATATATATATATATATATGTATATATGTTTGTGTGCGTCTATGTATGTTTGTGATCAAGCTAGTGTATACATATGTGAATACAGAAATGTTTTTTTTATTATAATAGCTGCTTCTTCTGTAATTATAATTAAAAAGATTAAATTTATCTTAGTACGATTATAAAATTGATTATTATTAATGATAATTTTAGAAAACTTCTTCTTCTTCTTCTTCTTCTTCTTCTTCTTCTTCTTCTTCTTCTTCTTCTTCTTCTTCTTCTTGGGAAGAAGACACTTGTGAAGATCAAGCATTTCCAACAATCATATCAAAGCATTTAAAAAATCTTTTTATAATGTTTTCCTACGCAAGAAAACTTTGGAGAGGACCTCAATTCATGACAAGCGATTTTGTGTCTTTTTACATAGAATATTAAAGGATAAATTGCCTTATCATCTTTAAAGGAAGTTTTGAATTCCATTTTAATAACCGTTCGAAAATATATATTTATATATATATATTTTTTTTATTTCTTAACTAAAAAAAAAAAAGAAAAAAGAAAAAAATTAAAGTCAAAATGAAGAAGATTCCCCTTAAGGAAAATCTTTTCAGATAGGAATGCTTTTTTTTTTCTTTTTTTTTTTTTTTTTTTTTTAAAAGTATAAAATATTTTTTTTTTTTTTTTTTTTTTTTTTTTAAATATTCTTATGATTAGTAAATACATATTTTTAACTAAAGAAAAAAAAACGGGTATGAGGAGTAAAGAAAATATTAAGCAAAAAAATTGATACATAAAATAAATAAATAATATAAATAAATAAATAAAAAACAAAAACCAAAAATTTTTGAAGCTGTAAATGTGGGATAAGAATATGTGATTAATGAATGGACTTGAAGTCTGGCTATACCACTATTCTTTTGACTTATTATTTACATACTCTCTCTCTCTCTCTATTTCTCTCTCTCTCTCTCTCTCTCTCTCTCTCTCTCTCTCTCTCTCTCTCTCTCTCTCTCTCTCTCTCTCTCTCTCTCTCTCTCTCTCTCTCTCTCTCCGTTTCTTAGGTATCCTTTTTCTTTCCAACCTTTCTGTTTGTCTCTCGCGAGTCATATATAGATATATATATATATATATACTGCTATTATAGTATATATATATTATATATATATAGTATATATATATATGATAGTATATATATATATAATATATGATTAATATAATATATAAATAAATATTATATTCTTTCTCCCCTTCATCTGTTTCGTATATATCTCGTCAACTTTCTAATATTTCTGAATTTAATAAACCCCGAATACCTTCATTTATTTAAAAATGAATGTTTTGCTCTCTCTCTCCTCTCTCTCTCTCTTCTCTCTCTCTCTCTCGCTCTCTCTCTCTCTCTGCTCTCCTCTCTCTCTCTCTCCACCAATCAGAGATTTATCTTCGACTTTAATTCACTTTCGTCTCTTTAGTGAACCCGTTTATTTTGATAAGCAACATCTGAACTAGTAAAGAATCTCATTTCTGTTGCAAGTTAATTAAAAGATTGTGCGGCATGTTAATACAAGATTAATTCAGTCAAAGATGTAATGCATACATCACTCGATAATTATAATATATATATATTAGATAGTAATATATATATATATTAATATATTATTATTATATATATAATATATATATATGATATTGATATATATTATATATTATAATATATATATATAATATATATATAATTGGACTGACTTACGGGAGTATATCTTTCATTTTATTGAAATGATTATTGGTTGAGTGGGAGTATGCAGAACGTATAACCAAGGTTG